>JASDDO010000004.1:374329109-374591421 GCA_030015575.1 Agapanthus africanus | reverse complement strand
CCAATAACCAATAACTTTTGGTGCATCCCTAAACGGTTGAACTAAAACCACACAGACTATGACGTCTTTAAACTGGACTATGATGTCCTTAAACTTTACGGACTTTGGGGTCCTTAAACTCATGAACTATGATGTCCTTAAACTTTACAGACTATGATGTCTCTAAATTACCACGGACTATGAGGTCCTAAACTCATGGACTATGATGTCCTTAAACTTTACAGACTATGATATCTTTAAACTCGACCGCAAAGTCCCTAAACTAAAACAATAGAGTTCAAATGCTCTATTGTTGGATCTAAATGATCCTATTAAGTAGATCTTAGTCTAAAATTAGACTAACGTATCCTTAACAAACTGTTAAGTTTATCTTAGTCTAAAATTAGACTAACGTATCTTTAACAAATGGTTAAGTTGATTTTAGCCAAGTGCTCATCACTTTTATATATATATATATATATATATATATATATATATATATATATATATATATATATATATATATATATATATGAGGGAATAAACTCAAGGAACAATTCCCACTTCGGGGCCCCTCACGTGTTCACACGTGAGCTCCTCCAAAGTCCAGTGTTTAACACTGATTCAGTGCTTAGCACTATGGGGTGACTAAGGGAAATCAACCTTAGCTCAATTTAGCCAAGTCTTCCGAAGCCATGACCCTTTTTGTCACCAATCAACCGAGCTCCAATGTTCAGGTCTCCCCAAACTAATCCTAGTCCCAAAGATGACTAGTGTTCTCCTAACATATGACATCTAAACTAATGTTCATCCCATTCCCCAAATCGGGATATTGGTTCAAGGGTATATCTCTTCGTACCTCTGATACATGTCGTTGTAATCCTTCAACGTCTTCAGAGAGATGGAAGGTCCCAATAACCAATAAATTTTGGTGCATCCCTAAACGGTTGAACCAAAACCACACAGACTATGACGTCTTTAAACTGGACTATGATGTCCTTAAACTTTACGGACTGTGGGGTCCTTAAACTCATGAACTATGATGTCCTTAAACTTTACAGACTATGATGTCTCTAAATTACCACGGACTATGAGGTCTTTAAACTCATGGACTATGATGTCCTTAAACTTTACAGACTATGATGTCTTTAAACTCGACCGCAAAGTCCCTAAACTAAAACAATAGAGTTCAAATGCTCTATTGTTGGATCTAAATGATCCTATTAAGTAGATCTTAGTCTAAAATTGGATTAACGTATCCTTAATAGACTGTTAAGTTTATCTTAGTCTAAAATTAGACTAACGTATCCTTAACAAACTGTTAAGTTGATCTTAGTCTAAAATTAGACTAACGTATCCTTAACAAATGGTTAAGTTGATCTTAGCCAAGTGCTCAGCACTTATATATATATATATGAGGGAATAAACTCAAGGAACAATTCCCACTTCGGGGCCCCTCACGTGTTCACATGTGAGCTCCTCCAAAGTCCAGTGTTTAACACTGATTCAGTGCTTAGCACTATGGGGTGACTAAGGGAAATCAACCTTAGCTCAATTTAGCCAAGTCTTCCGAAGCCAAGACCCTTTTTGTCACCAATCAACCGAGCTCCCATGTTCAGGTCTCCCCAAACTAATCCTAGTCCCAAAGATGACTAGTGTTCTCCTAACATATGATATCTAAACTAATGTTCATCCCATTCCTCAAATCGGGATATTGGTTCAAGGGTACATCTCTTCGTATCTCTGATACATGTCGTTGTAATCCTTCAACGTCTTCAGAGAGATGGAGGGTCCCAATAACCAATAACTTTTGGTGCATCCCTAAACGGTTGAACCAAAACCACACAAACTATGACGTCTTTAAACTGGACTATGATGTCCTTAAACTCTACGGATTGTGGGGTCCTTAAACTCATGGACTATGATGTCCTTAAACTTTACAGACTATGATGTCTCTAAATTACCACGGACTATGAGGTCCTTAAACTCATGGACTATGATGTCCTTAAACTTTACAGACTATGATGTCTTTAAACTCGACCGCAAAGTCCCTAAACTAAAACAATAGAGTTCAAATGCTCCATTGTTGGATCTAAATGATCCTATTAAGTAGATCTTAGTCTAAAATTAGACTAACGTATCCTTAACAAACTGTTAAGTTTATCTTAGTCTAAAATTAGACCAACGTATCCTTAACAAACTGTTAAGTTGATCTTATCCTTAAAATTAGACTAACGTATCCTTAACAAATGGTTAAGTTGATATTAGTCTAAAATTAGACTAACGTATCCTTAACAAACGTTTAAGTTGATCTTAGTCTCAAATGAGACTAACGTATCCTTAAACCCAAATCTAAGAAAATACGGAGTTGGACTAATCCGCGCCCTACGGGCGACAACATAAATTAGTCTCTGTATACAATCTACGGGCAACCAAAAAAGAAAACAAACACACACGACACGAAGTGACCATCTGGAGAAAGAGAAAGTTGTTACCGCGATGCGGTAGCATAATTAACTGTAGGGGCTTGCGCCTGCAGGGAAGAGCGTCCCCACAATAAAAACCCCCTCAAATGAGGGGGAATCTGACGAAGTCTGCAACAACGGCCGCATCCGTCTAAACCTCCGATACACGATGCCATAAATCAACTTGGCATCTTCGGAGAGGTGGACGGATAAAACCAAATAGCATCTGCCCCCAAATTCAGGCAAGACGTTTGTCTTCCCGGTCTTTCGGCGGAGAACATGCACGCTGATGCATATGGTTGTGAGATTATATACCATGGTATACCTGATTTGGATTGATGTTTGTTGTATACTGTTGATTTCGATTATGATGTTCGATATTTGTTTTCGTGCACTTTGTGCACTTGATTTGGATTTTTTGCGCATACGGGGCGCACTTGATGTGATTTTGGTGCACGCCAAGCACTAAATCGAGATTCTTCGTGCATATCAGATGCACCTAATATTGTTGTCAGGCACACACTGTTGCCCTTGACAGGTGTTTTCGTGCACACCCGTTGCACTTAGATTTTGTTTCTGTGCACATGTATGGCACGTTTATTGATTTCGATTTCCGTGCGCACCAGACGCACGTGGTATTCTTATATACATTTTGGGATTGATTTCCTTTGACCAGTATGTTTTTATGATATTTATTATTTGTTTTAGTACTGAGCAGGACTAGTCAGAAGACAGTACCTGAATATGTTTTTGCATGCGTCGATAGTTATCGAAGGGATTTCCAAAAAGTAGCTATAGTCTCAGTATTTTCCTGTGTGTCCGAGATGACACGAACATTTTAACAAAGGAAACCCTTCTAAATTGTTTTCAAAAACGGCGGGACGTGCATATTAAACAAAGGATATATATATATATATATATATATATATATATATATATATATATATATATATATATGGTTATTTTCTTACAGTAGACGTCCGCCACTGTGTAGTATTACGCGCATCGCATATCGACTTAAAAAGGTTTGGCATGCATTCTTTCAGATGTTTTGACGAGTCTACAAAGATGCGTACTATGTACATATTATAGTTTTGAGTATATCATGTTGGTTTTCGTATTGGACTTTACCATTGGTATCTTCACCATGACTTCGATGATTGCGTAATGCTTGACGGAGTTTTGATTTTGAGTTATATACTCATTTTTAATGCGCATGCATTGCGCTAAAATGTGTTTTAAGTATTTATGAATTCGGAGCCCCGATGTCTTGATTATTTTGCTGAATGGTTTTAATATTTGGGGGAGTTTTAATTTAAATTCGGGGACCGAATTTCTTTAAGGGGGAAGATTATAACGTTTTGAAAATCGTTTAGGTGAAATTTCGGATAATCGGTAAAATAACTGGCGTTTTCCGTAAAAACCAAGATACAATTACCTTTCAACATAAAATTTAATATACCGATTCTAGCTATATAGTTGCTAGTATTTGTTATTTAATGGGCCACTTATAACTAGTTTATTAAAATATTTCCATAATTTATTATTTTAAATATTATTTTAAGCCTTCACCAATATATTTAATTAGTGATAATTACAAATTTGAATGGGTTAATACAAGTTTTGTACATCATGACACATTAAACCAAAGTGTAACATGTGGTTTTTGAAATGAAAATAAGTTGTTAAGATGGTTTTAGAAAATGTAAAAGAAAAAGGCTTAAGTTGTGAAATTAAATTAATTAGAAATTGAGGTATGGTGTTTTTTTTTTTATGTGTTCACTCCCTCAATCACACTCACACACACACACCTCCCCACCCTTGAGCTGGCCGAGCCCATTCTGGGCAGACCCAATCCCCCAAAAGCTTTCCCCACTTCAAGTTAAAAAGGAAAAGAAAATGGAAAATGAAAACAATAAATAATGAGGTATGGGTAATGGTTGACTTGGACATTTTCTTTTGCATCCACACATCTCCTCTCTCTCCCCTCTCCAAATCAGCCGAGCCTTCCTCCAAATACTGCAACAGCCCCCTTCCCTTGTTTCTCCCCTCTTTCACCACACCAAAATCTACAAAAATTGCATCAAAAATCAAGGAACCCCCCCAAACTCCTAATTAAACCTTTCCCATTATTCCTTATCCAAACAAGCATGGATCTTAGAGCATGGAAGCAAGTTTGGGAGGCTAAATTGCAAGCTAGATCCCTTGATTTGTGAGGTATAATCTTGCTCAAACTGTTACCTTATTAATATTTGTTGTAATCAAATTTAATTAGGTATCTAAATGAGTTTAAATTTCAAGTTAGAAATTGTAAAGATTAGGGTTTGGAATTTCAAGAATTGGGTTTGGATCAAGATAGGGGTTTTGATCATTTGATTGTGGTTGTGAGATGTAGTTTAACACTTCAAGCATGTAAAACCTAATCTAGTTGCTAGTTGCAAATTGTTAATTTAAATTTGTACTAATTAAGCTATTTTGCAAACTAGGTTTTTAGAATTTAATTAAAAATGTGAGATTTAAATCTAGTTAGGGTTTTCATCACATCATTAAAATTTTAAATTGTAGTCTAACACCTTAGATCATGCAAAACCTAGTCTGGTTGATAATTTGTGCATTGTTACCTTAAAATTGTTAAAATTGGATAAAATTGCAAACTAAAATTTTTGGATATCAACAAATTGGTGTGATAAAATTATAGTAATGGTTTGTATGACTTAGTTATGATATTTAGTGAATATTTTGGCCACTAGTTTTGTTAAAACATTAAGTTTTGAACTAAAACAGTTATTTGAGGCGTTTTAGGTTTTCGGAAATAAATCGATTTGATTTATTTTGAGGTTTTGATGAGTTACAACTTATTTCATATTATAATTAGTGAGTTGTAAAACCACGATTGGTACAATTTGGTTTTTCTTGATCAATCGGCGTTTGTACGCCGATGTCGAGGGTTATTTGGTCCTTTTGCATGAGCGGGTCATACGTTTTAACCTATGCGCGTTTCGTGTGCCGTTTTAATTTTGTCCGCGATTTCGGTTTACGATATTATATATGTTTGCATATAGGTACCTCTCACGTGGACTTCGGACGATGAAGAAGAGGATGGCGGCATCGACTTCGGCAGACAAGGACCAGGTGAGTAGATATATATCTACGGGGGGAGTCGGGTGGATAGCGTATAGCACCCCCGCAGTTTCGTAGTATAGAACACGAATGCGTTATGATATACACACACACACACACACACATACACACTTATGGGTTTATGAGATATTCATACTTAGCAAGAAATGATTATGTGACTTTGGGTTAGTTTAGTGTAATTAGAAGTAACTTACTTTAGCTTCTTAGTCGCGAAACCCTAGATTAATGATTTGCATACACGCACACACATACAATCGCATACATTTTATTTCTTATGCGTATATGGGGATATGTATATATATACACATACACACACACACACACATAGGTATGGGACTATGTATATATATATACGTATACATATACATGGATGATGAGGATGGTACATGATATTTGGAGTTGATTCGATGAGATTGGGCATGGTGCCACGGGATCGGTGATATGATTTGGTTCGTATTATGAGATACGACATGATATCATAGCGGGTCTTTAGGCTATGTGTTTTCATACACACGCATATATATATGTAGATAGTATCAGTATGCACTAGACTTTAGGTCAGTACCCTAATACAGGATATGATGATAAGGATACTAGATGAATAATGAGATAAATATGATATTTGACCCGTATCCAGATTTGGGATGCCGTACGATAGATTTACCGTACGAGATGAATATTGATGATTGATCCGCACTCTTGACTCGAGGATGTCATATTATATATTGTATCGTATGGGATACTATTGAGGCAGGATCACCGACTATTATATATATATATATATATATATATATATATATATATATATATATATATATATATCGACTCATACTTAGGTGGTTTTCCTTATACTTTCGATTAGTCTGTTAGTTTAGTCCTGTAGTTTACTTGTAGATGTTAGACTAGACTTGAGTCATATATATTGCAAAACTAATGAATTGTGAGTATTTTAAAGACATGCCAAGGGATTCTACGAATATTTCAAAGGACGTACCTTTTCTTAAAAACACCGTAGCCCTATTTTCGAAACACCACGATTTGTGTTATTTCAAATGTCAAAACGGTATGACTCATATGTATATAAATGTATATTCATACATGTTGCGTTATTATTCATGTTCTGCATATTCTTGCTGTTCGCATCGCATTGCATGCTTATATCGTGTTTTCATAGTTATTATTAAAAATCATGCTGTCAGGACACCAACACCATTACCGATGATGTGTATGCTCCACGTACACCTGCTTGCCGGCTCATACACATTCTCATCGGTAATTGCCATGTCACGTACACTTCAGAGAATATTATCTTATTGATATCGTTGCTAGCTGATAGTCCAATATGTTGTTGTTTCATATGCTAGTTCGTTATTGCATTTATTGCTTGATATTTCATGCATATTTATATATTCATTGTCATGCAATATTACGGGCCAGTCCGGATTGCCAGAGCCCAGTATTCACTATTATTGACTTTTCATTTTGGATTTCGGATTTTTCCATGAGATTTCTGGATTTAGAGAAGCCGCAAGATTTATAAACTCATTTATCATTTTCAAAAGATAAAAAGTGCGGTTTTCTCATATTATGATGCGAGATATGTCCACCATGAGTTTTCTCGGCTCTTGAGCGATATCATACACCCGATTCGAGGAAGAGGAGGAACCGTCTGTGGGTGCATGGTGGACCCGGTGCGGTACCCCGGGACAAGAAGGTCGCAGATGATGGCGTTGAGCCTGAGACAGGGGAGCACTACTGACCAATGATTTTGTTATGACGCGCCGGATATCCGGAGGATACCGACGTGGTCTTGAGATTTGAGTTTTGGGCCAGTCCGGATAGCCGGAGCCCGAGATATTGAGACTTTGAGGTATTGAGATTATATGATATGGGCCAGTCCGGATAGCCGGAGCCCGAGATATTGGATATTTGGATACATGTTTTGTGTCGATACTTGACACGGATTTTATGCTGATTTCATTGATGATATCTCGATTTAAATATATAGAAATCTCACTAATTTATGACAACAGTTTTCTCATGTAGATGTATTCTGTTTTCATTATATTGCATTCATATCTCATATTTATGATATGTTGCTACCTGAGATACTGACACGAGCACTTGGTACTACACTTTGTTTAGATGTTTACCTAGCCATTTTATCATTCTTCAGGCCATATTATTTGAGAATATTACCGATCGTATTGACCTAGGATTGAGTCATACATACGTGATGTTTTCTACTTACGAGTTGGCAACTCACCCCCGTTGTGCCACGGTTCTTGCAGGTTTTGCCGTACAGGTTTCATTGCGGCTTTCTGGCACACTACTTCTATTCCGGATGATTGCTTTGGTAGGTGGGCTTACTTGCACCGTTACCACCATTGTACTTTTATTTATATTCAGTTGTATCTAGTAAACTCCATCAACCGGACATGTATATTTATTAGACTTAGAAGACCAGTGTATTATTTCGACCTTAGAGTCGCGTTTCTATTATTATGGGTTTTCTTGATGTTTTCTGAGTTTCCTTTTGAGTTTTGATCCCCGCCTTTCGGCGTTGTATATTATATTGCTTGCGTGGTTGTGATCGTCAATTGACAAAGAGCTAGCTCCCTCTTGGGGATGCCTTTATATATATTATGCATGTTGTACCTTTTTGGGGCCAGTATTTACAAAGGAGACTCTGCCGAAATTTTTGGGAAAATATGATGTTTAATACCACTTTTTATTAAAATCACTTACTTTAAAACAAGTTTTCCTTCACTTCTTCTTTTAAATGGTTTAGATTTCTGGGATTTTGGCTTACTTGAATTAGATGGGGTCCTATAGATTTCATATGATTCAAGTGCCAGTCGCGTGCCATTTCGGGTTGTGACAAATTTGGGGATCGTATATTCCGGCGGGTACTTGATTTGATCATACCAGCCTGGATACGGTCGCCCAGTTCTAACGATTTGTCCAGCCGCTTCATTCGCTTGATAATCTCGTATTTGTTGAGCTATATAGTTATCAAGAGCAGCATTGGAGATTGTTTCCTCCTTAGCTGTTGATAGAGCTGGAAGAGGGTTTGATGTTTCCCCTCCGTCGTCCTCAACGATTATCGATGGATTTTCGGCTAGAAGTTCTGGCTGGATCATCATTCCAACCATGTCCTGGAACAGAAACGCCATCTGCTTTATGTTAGCAGCTTGTTCCGCGGCCTCCTTATCCTTCCTTTCAAGCACCCTTCGCAGGAACTCTGTATCGGTCTCCTGCTCTTGACGATGTTCAGAGGCCGATTCCGGGTTTTTTTTCTGCCCGGTAAGTGCTGACATTTTGATCAGCATTTCCTGGAGCTTTTGTTGTTGTTCCTGAGCTTTTATCAACGACCGAGTTTGCGGCCGATGACTCACGGAAGCACGGCTTTCCTCTTTTCCGAAATCCATGTAGAATGTGTGCACCATCATGCCCCTAGACTTGGGGCGTTTTGGTCCGTCGCCTTTGGAATTTGCCACGGGCAGTGGGATTTTCTCTGGCCTTCTCCTTTTGTAGGAGGTCGAAGTTGAAGGAGCCGTTGTATCAGGCACCCGTGTAGAAGACGTCCCTCTCTGTATGACGGAGGGATGACCCTCCTCTTGCCGAGCCTTCATTTTCTTCAGTCGGCGATAGTAGTCTTTGTTGATCACAGAATTTTAGAATTTCCGCCAGACCCTGTGGATTTGGGAGGACAGCCACTGAGGAGGCTGCTCCGGCTTTGCCTGCATCATGTTTTTAGCAGGCGGGGGGGATTTCCTCAGCACCGTGGTTGGAGAGTTCTTTCACACCCTTCTAAGTAGATCAAAGCTATTCCCAGTTGGAACAGCAGTGTCAACTTCCACTATTGGAGCTGGTGGAGTAAATCCAGAGAGGGATTTGCCCCCGGCTTTCCTCACTCGGTGCCAGTGGCGACGTTGAGCTTGTTTTGCATACGGCACTACCTCAGTTGTGGAAGCGGCTCAGTCATGCCCCCGGATTTGATGAGGGGCTACTGTTGGTGCCAGCCAGTTGAAGACTGACGTCCGTTGAGAGGGAACGACCAATCTTTCGAAGGCCGAGTTTCTGGTAGGGGATTCACTTTTGACGACTTCACCTGCAGTAGGAGTTAGAACGACCAATCTGTTAAAGACCGGTCTTTTCGTAGGCGAAGCACCTTTGACGACTTCACCCGCCGGAGGAGTTGGAAGGACTATCCGTTTTGGGATAGCCTCTTCAGGTATCACGAGCCTCTTTGCGGGCCCACTTGAGCTTCAGCTCAGCCTGTTGAACACTGAAGTGGCAGATTTGGATGACCCGTTGAGAGGGGCCGTAGTCGTTGCAAGTCGATCGAAGACCGACTTCTTAGGAGCTTCCCGTGGTGGTACTAGGACGCTGAAGCTCGTTGGCGGGAGCATGGTCCCGAAGAACAATCCAGTGGTGGCTTGAGTTACTTGCCCCACCGGCATTGAAAAGATGAAGGTCGCATTGGGCCCGTATGTCACTCCTTCAGTTGGGGCGGATCGGGCCTTGCAAGTTGTGCAGTTGGAAGCCATCGATGTTCTCATCTTCTGCACAGGAACAAGACACCAAATCTTAGTACCTCGAATCCAAGGGCAACCATAGCGAACCGCGATTTTGTTCGCGAAACACGACACACAAAGTGTGGAGTGGAAAGAGGAAAAGATTCCACCGGGCATACCAGAATCTGTTTACCGCCGAAAACAGAGACGATCCGAGATGGATTGTCTTGCCTGAATTCTGGGGGTAGATGCTATTTGGTTTTATCTGTCCACCTCTTCGAAGATTCCAAGTTAATTTATGGCACTGTATATCGGAGGTTTGGACGGATGCGGCCGTTGTAGCAGACTTCGTCAGATTCCACCTCGTTTGTGAGGGTTTTTTGATTATGAGGACGCTCTTCCCTGCAGGCGTAAGTCCCTGCAGTTAATTACGTTACCGCATCACGATAACCAGTTTCTCTTGCTCCGGAAGTTCACTTCGTGTCGTGTGTGTTTTTATTTGTTTAGGTTGCCTATGGATTGTATACGGGGACTAATCTATGTCGTCGCCCATAGGGCGTGGATTAGTCCAAATCCGTATATTTTTAGATTTGGGTTTGGGTTGATTTAAGGACCGTTAATCTATTTTGAGATTAAGATCGACTTAAATATACGTGAGCGTTTGGGGCTTGATTTATTTTTGTTAAGGATACATTAGTCCAATTTGAGACTAAGATCCACTTAACAATTTTTAGAATCATTTTTATTTCAGATCCAACAAAAGAGCATTTGAGCTCTATTATTTTAGTTTAAGAACGTTTCGGTCCATTATTCATTTTGTGCGCACATGTATTTGTTACGTGACGGAATGAACAATGGTGATATGGAATGCATCCAATTTGGGGGGCGGTCTAATTTGAGATGTGCATGTCAATTTGGAAGTGCACCAAAGAGTTGTTGGTTGTCGGGACCTGCCACCTCGCTGAAGACGTTGAAGAATTACAATGATATATATCAGAGGTGTGGAGAGATGTACCCTTAAAACCAAATCCCGTATTTGAGGGGAAAAAGGGCTGTTGTAGACCTAAGAAATGTTAGTCATGTTTGAGACTAAAATTATCTTAGGAAACATAAGATGAATATCATTTAGGATATCATTAATGGGAGACCCCTAGTCATTTTTGAGACTGAGGTCAGCTTGAGAAAACATGAGCAATATGGGCTCGGTTGTTTTAGTACCAAAGAGATCTAATTCTCCAACAGTGCTAAGAACTGAGGAATACAGTGCTCACATGCGTTTCACGTGGGCGCTGGATTAGTGTTAAACACTATAGTTTTATGGCGCTCACGTAACACACGTGAGGTACTAGATTAGTGTTAAACACTAGAGTTTTATGGCGCTCACGTGACACACGTGAGGCATCCTAAATATGGGCGATGGACTAGTGTTAAACACTAAAGTTTTATGGCGCTCACGTGACACACGTGAGGTACCCCAAATATGGGCGATGCCCTTTAGGTTTTACCTCCCCCTTTTTTATAAATGCTAAGCATTTGGTTGGAGTTCTCGTGCAAAACACGTGGCTGTCTCTTTTTTTATACTGGGGTGCTTTAACACTCACGTGGAAAACATGTGAGGCAATTTTGATTGTTCTCTCTGTTCGTTTGAAGCACTCACCTGGGAAACACGTGAGGTTTCGAAACAGTGCTAAGCACCAACGATTTGGCTTTAGAGATCTTAGATCACTGTTTTTTTTATTGAAGAACTAAGTTCTTTTTATAGGGTTAAACCCTAATTCTTGGAGGAATTAAATTCATATATCATCCCGCACTTCTTCCCCCCTTTCTTTTTATGCAACTTAGTTCCTTTTCTCTAGGTTTTGAATTTTGCAGAGCAAAATCTTCCCGATGAGAATTAAATTCTCAACTTGTGGGGAGATTTGCTTCTACAAATCTCAATCAGAGGAAAGAACTAAGTTCTTATATGAAGGGTTAAACTCTTAGAGAGACAAATGAAAAGTGTTTTCTTTTTACCTAATATTTCAAGGAAAGCAAGTCTTTTTTTTGAGAATTAAATTCTCCTTTTCCTCAAAAGCTCATTATATTTTCTTTTTTTAAGCCTCTTGGGAGCTCTCTCTCTGCGTTTGTCTCTCTGTCTGCGAGACTTGAAGTCTCGGGTTCTTTATATAGTGGAGTGAAGTTTGTTTAATTCTGAGAAAATCTTTCATTGAAAGATTCCAATTGATCTAATTGGTCTTAGAATTAATTTGGGGAATTTTACCCACCATTGGATTTTTGATCCAAGGACTTCTGTTTTTACAGAAGATATCGTTCTTGTTTTTAACAAGAATGGGGATATTCTCCTATATACAGAATAAAATTCTATCAAGCGGTGACATTTTAATCACCATTGGATTTTTAATCTAAGAGTGCTCAGTTTAACAGAGTATAATCTTTCTCTGTTTAGAAAGATATAGAAAATATTTTGGATCTTTAATCCACTAACTCTCTGTTTAACAGAAAATATTCTTCCCAATAAAATTTAATTCTATGTTTAATCATCGTTGGATCCTTGATCCAACAGTTCATTAAGTAGAATTTAATTTTACGTAAGGAAGTGTCCTCACATATTTAGCACGTGGGGCTTAATTTGGCCCTCTTAGCTGTTTTGATTGTAGTGCCTATATGCTTTGCATATAGGCGCGAGGCATTTTAGCCTATCAGTAGTTTAATTGCAGTGCCTATATGCCTTACATATAGACGCTCATGTGTAGGCTTGTTTATCCTATCAGTAGTTTAATTGCAGCGCTTATATGCTTTGCATATAGGCGCTCACGTGTTTAACACGTGAGGCTTGTTTGCAACACCTATATGCTTTGCATATAGGCGCTCACGTGTTTAACACGTGAGGCTTATTTAGCCTATCAGTAGTTTAGTTGCAGCGCCTGTATGCTCTATATATAGGCGCTCATGTGTTTAACACGTGAGGCTTGTTTAGCCTATCAGTTGTTTAATTGCTGCGCCTATATGCTTTGTATATAGGCGCTCACGTGTTTAACACGTGAGACTCGAATAGAGGGGAGTTTCTCCTTTCTTACTCTCCTTTTTTTTTATGAGGGGGCAGGGCAGGCCTTGTTCAAATCCGTGAAATCGACGCACATGCGTCATTTCCCGTTTGCCTTCTTGACCATGACCACGTTCGCCAGCCAATCTGAGTAGTCCAGGTTTCTGATGAAGTTGGCGGCTAGCAGTCGATCCACCTCGTCCTCTATCGTTTTTTGCTTGGGCGGCGCAAAGCTTCTCTTCTTTTGTCGGACGGGCTTTGCTTTCGTGTCGACCCCGAGCTTGTGGAAGATCACTCTAGGGTTGATTCTGGGTATGTCCGCCGGCGCCCAAGCGAATACGTCTGAGTTATCTCAGAGGAACCAGATCAGGTCTTCGCGGTGAACCCCTGTCAAGAGAGAGCTGATCTGGACTATCCGGCCATCGACCCCTTCTGAGAGGGGGATTTCCGTCAATGCTTCCACCGAGAAACCTCTAACCTCCCTTAGGTCGTCGCGTGTATCTAAAGACCCTTGGAAGTCATAAGTGTCCTCAGAATCACTGTCCTGCTTTCCGACGGGGGTCGTCGAGGTGAAGCACATCTTGGCGGTTTGCTAGTCCCCATAGGCCCGGTCTATCCCCCTTGATCCAAAGGGAATTTGATCTCAAGGTGATAAATAGAGATCTGAGTCCGAAGGGCGTTTAAGGTAGGACGTCTGATTGATCTATTCTCCGATTGTGTATGTAAATCAGATGATCCCCGACAACGGCGCCATTTGATTGATCGTTTCTTTGTGTGTCGGTTTAGAAAATGAATAGAATTCACAATCAAAGAATTATTTGACCGCAATCAATAACGGTGTCGGTTTGTAGCGCATTAATGAGTGCGGATCGTCCACAGGGATTGCGCGATTCGTTCATATTTTGTTTTATTTGAATCGAAAATTTAATAGAAGAAGAAAAGAAAATGATTCAAGATTTATATTGATGAGTTTCAAGAATCAATTATTCTAATCAAGAATCAAGAAAATGATAAACATCAAGAATCAAGTATCGATAGAATTCCAATCAATTTAGGTTTCAAGATTTGAAGTAAAGCTCGTAGGAATCGAGTAGATTGTAGATGTGAAGAAGATTCAAGAATACGATTTCTTATCCATTAACAAGTTGATGCTAAATCGATGTAGATTCATTGAGGTTTAAGGATCTTGCGAAGAATTAGGGTTCCTCATCCTATCCTTTGTCCTTTCGATGAATCACATTCACTAGATAGCTTTTAGGAAATCGAATGATCAATTTTTGATCTCTAGATCGTGCGAAAGGAATCAAGAACGCATTCGCATCGATCTAGATCATCGATCAATCGATTTTCAAGAATTTACAATTGTTTTAAGACTTAAGAAAACGTTTAAAGATTCATCAACATCATCATTCTACAATCGTTTCGATTCCTCCACGAGCGGAGTTTTATTCAAGCATCATTACAAAGTACATATTCAAGAATCGAAATATAAGCATAATGCTCGAATTGAAATGTAAGCAAGTTTAAAGAATCTTCACCTTTATTATATCAACAAGTAGTTACAACTCTCAAGAATTACAAGAGGTAGGAACTCCGTTCGTCGAATCTAGCATCGCTCGGCTCCTTGAGTCGTGGATCGGCTTGGATCTCGTGCTCCGTTGAAGTCCGGCTTCGCTTCAAAGGATCGTTGAAGACTTGCTTTGCTTGCACTCAAAGGATCTTGAATTCTTGATCCTGGATTGGATTAGGGTTAGGGTTTTAAGGTGGTAGTTGTTGGGTTGAAGATGAAGAACAACCACAACAATTGAATTGAGGAACTAAAGATTAGCCAAAGATTGAACAACCTTGAACAAGTGAGCCTTGGGGTCTTTTTATAGGTTTCCCAAACCCTAGGTCTAGGAATTTGAATTTTGAATTTCCCTCCAAAAGTTAGTTATAGGAAGAGGCTTCTAGAAGTAGTTAGTTAGGGCTTAGCTTCTACCCTAAGCTAGGAGGTTAGGGAGAAGGTTCTAGGTCCTTAATGGAGTTTAGGTGAAGCTTGTTGTGGAAGCTTGGGATGTTTAGTTAGGAACCCTAGGGCTTGCTGATCTGGCAGAAGCTTCATGATCTTTCTGGAATTTGCAGTGGTTTTCTGAGATGTAGGAGCTGAGCTGAGAATTATGAAGCTAAATTGGGGTGGTGACGTGGCATGGCCGCCGCGGAACCGCGGCTCAAGGCGGCTCCATCCGCGGTTCCGCGGCCACTTGGCTTCCTTGATGCTTCATACTTCATGGTATGTTTGCTTCTGTACTTTGATGTATTTCTGATATGTTGAATTCCTGAATTGATAATTGCCAGATTCCAAATCCATGAGTTGGCGTCTTTTTAACAGTCTTCGTTTGTAAATTTGACCGATCTTCTGTAATGTCCTGCACAGACTTCGAAACACAAGTTGCGATATGCAAGAATGATACGATGCTATGAAATACAGTCAATTTCCCTTATAGTGCCGGTTTTAAAGTCTAACACATGCAAACTGATATTTTACGACTGTTTCGCTAATATGTGCTATATGAATGCCGAACACTTCTAGATGAGTGCAAATGATAGAGAAATTGCCGGTTTAAAGTTGCAGTATTTTCGACTGATCAAATTCCTCCAAACTTATTTTCGATCGTCTCGAGCGAACTATTTTATTAAAAAGAAAAGGAGAAAATAAGGAAAGAGAAAAACTAACTAGCACACTTTCGTAGGCAACACGATTGCACTGAGCACGTGCAACAAGCCTTTAAACCTCTAGGTGTCCCTAGTAGGAGGAGTGTTGTCTCCTGAGGGTTTTCAGCGGATTGCACCCACAAAATCCAATAATTAAAGAAAGATCATGAATATTACATTTAAAGACAAGAATTGTAAAATAAAAGCCTTGAAAATTAGGGTTTCCAACTAAGCTAGCTTTTCGGTTGTCATGAGCCCTATCTTAATAGTTATGAAAAGATGTCAGAAATCACGTCATCCCTCAATAAAACATCGTCTTTATTCTTCATTCCTATCTTTCTTCCAAACATTGATCATATAACCCTGCGTGTGTGTAAAGAACATCCCTACACCCAGAGAATTCAATTCAAGCTATCATACTCTTGCCCATCAGCCTCAGTACTTTTTAATTAATGAATATTTAGATGAGATTGCTTAGACACTTTCATGCGACCGTTAATACTTCTTGAGGTACTAACCGACCGATTACTCATGTGCTTGCTTATTTGGTGTATTTTTCTCGTCTTGTACCACCTAAGGCTTAGCAGTGACTCCCAGATCAGTTGGCCTTAGGGCACTAGGTGAAGAGGCACCCTCGCTATATTTTTTTATTGCTGCCTTGGCGATAACAAAACCAGTGTCCATTTTTCTCACCATTTTATATTTTATTCATTTTTTATTTCCTTCATACTTTGGCTTTTAGACAAGAGCATTTCAAGGTATCCTCTACTATCCCGAGCTTCAAGACGTGTGTAAGTGCGAATAGCAGGGTATCAACGTTCAAAATGTTTGGCTTCCAGAATAGAAACTATTTTTCAGACTTATTTTTATCCTCAGATTAGTGACGTCTTTCATCTTACTAACCCTTGGGACAATGGCTCATAACTACTTATTACTAGTTCATATAAGAAAACTTCTATTTTTCTTGGTTTTCTTAAATTTTCTAATCTCATGGATGCAATTTTTTCACTATCTAATCTTTTATTATCTTATTTATGTACAAAAATGTTTAAATATTAAAATATTTTTATATTTTGAAAATTTTAAATTTTTATGGGTTTTGAAAATTTTTAAATTTTTATAGTTTTTTAAAGAAATGTTTTGTGCTTATGCAAATGATGCAAAAATAAGCACAAACCTCCCCCAAACTTTTTTCAATAGTGTCCTCACTGTTGCCAACCGTTATATCTACAAAACCTGTAAGCTTGGGAGGAATTTATTAGTGGGGGCAAAATATATAAGTGAAGATCCTCCCCAAACTTACTCTATTCAATCACCTCCATTCAAAAGATGATGCAGTGATATGCATGACATGGGGTGAGACGGAGGAATTTTAATCCAAATAAAATGGCTCCTGTAAGAACAGGAGCTCCTCCGTGTGGTCAGTGGAAAAATACGGTTTTAGTCTATGTCCATTCACTTTGAAAAATGTACCGTTTTTAACATTTTCTACTTCTACTGCCCCGTGCGGGTATACAGACCGCACAACAAAAGGTCCCTTCCACCGAGATCGAAGCTTACCTGCGTGAAAGTGTAGTCGTGAATCATAAAGAAGGACTTGTTGACCAGGTGAAAATGTTTTTCTCAAAATGTTTTTATCGTGAAAAACCTTGGTCCTATTCTTTACGATTACAGCGTTATCATAAGCTTCATCGCGGAGTTCACTTAGCTCATTTAGTTGCAGCTTCCGAAAGTTGCAGGCTTGGTTTAGGTCAAAGTTGATTTCCTTAATAGCCCATAATGCTTTATGCTCAATCTCGATGGGTAGGTGACATGCCTTCCCAAACACTATCCTATATGGAGACATCCCTAGGTCGGTTTTAAATGCAGTTCGGAATGCCCAAAGAGCATCCGTCAGTTTGGTCGACCAGTCTTTTCTATTCTTAGCAACAGTCTTCTCCAAGATTTGTTTGATCTGTCTATTTGAAACCTCAGCCTGCTCGCTCGTTTGGGGATGATAGGGTGTAGAAAGTCTGTGGTTGATTGCGTATTTCCGCATCAAAGTCTCGAAAGATCTGTTGCAGAAATGTGTCCCGTTGTTGCTAATGATAGCGCGTGGGTGTCCAAATTGCGAAAAGATATTCTCTTTTAAGAACTTAATGACAATTTTCTTGTCATTCGTGCGACATGGAATGGCTTCAACCCACTTTGAGACATAATCAACCGCCAGCAGTATGTACAAATTTCCAAAGGAGTTGGGAAAGGGACCCATAAAGTCAATCCCCCAAACATCGAAAATTTCAACCACTAAGATGGGTTGCTGAGGCATTTCATTTCTCCGGGAAATTCTACCTGTGTACTGACACTGTGTACAGGTTTTGCAATGCTCAAATGCGTCCTTGAATAAGGTCGGCCAATAAAATCCACATTGCAAAACCTTCTCCGCCGTCTTTTTAGGACCAAAGTGACCCCCGCAAGCCTGATCATGACAAAAAGAAAGAACACTCTTGAACTCTTCTTTCGGGACACACCGGCGAATGATCTGATCAGGACAATACTTAAACAAATATGGATCATCCCAGTAAAAGTGTTTTACTTGGGATAGAAAACGGTATTTTTCCTGTTTTGACCAATCGCTGGGTATAAGTCCCGTGACAAGATAGTTCACAATATCTCTGAACCAAGGTTCATTGGATACGCTCAAGAGTTGTTCGTCCGAAAACGAATCATTGATCGGCAGGGTCACAGGGGAAGAAGAGATGCGTGAAAGATGATCAGCTACTACGTTTTCACATCCTTTCTTATCTTTGATAACAAGATCAAATTCTTATAATAGAAGGATCTAACGTATTAGCCTACCTTTTGCATCTTTCTTCGCCAGAAGATGTTTTAAGGCGGAATGGTCAGTGTACACAACTATAGGTGAGCCAATCAAGTAAGGCCTGCATTTTTCCAATGCAAATACAACTGCCAAAAGTTCTTTTTCGGTAGTTGTATAATTGATTTGAGCATCATTCAGGGTCTTACTCGCATAATAGATCACGTGTGGTATCTTTTCAATGTGCTGTCCTAAGACTGCACCTACTGCAAAGTCGGATGCATCACACATCAGCTCAAAGGGGTAGTGCCAATTTGGAGAGGATAGAACGGGGGCTGAAGTGAGGGAGTGTTTGAGTGAGTCGAAAGCTGCCTCACAATCCGAGTCAAAGTGGAAAGTCGTATCCTTGGCCAGGAGAAGAGTTAAAGGTCTAGCAATTTAGCTAAAATCCTTAATGAATCTCCTATAAAAGCCCACATGACCAAGGAAAGATCGAATGTCTTTGACGCTTTTGGGATGAGGGAGGTTTTGAATGACATCTATCTTAGCTCTGTCAACCTCAATGCCTTTCTGTGAAATAACATGTCCAAGCACAATTCCCTCTTGGACCATGAAATGGCATTTTTCCCAGTTCAAAGTTAAGTTCTTCTCTTTGCAACGAGTAAGAACTGCGTCAAGATTCGCTAGGCAATCAGAAAAAGAGTCTCCAAAAATCGAGAAATTGTCCATAAAGATCTCCAGAAAATTCTCTACCATATCAGAGAATATCCCCATCATACACCGCTGAAAGGTAGCGGGAGCATTGCATAACCCAAAGGGCATGCGACTGTAAGCAAAGGTACCAAAAGGACAAGTAAAAGTGGTTTTATCTTGATCCTTTTTGGCGATGGGGACCTGATTATAGCCTGAGTATCCGTCCATAAAGCAATAATACTCTCGTCCTGCTAAGCGTTCCAGCATTTGATCAATGAAAGGTAGAGGAAAGTGGTCTTTCCTAGTGGCGGCATTGAGTTTTCTATAATCAATACATACACGCCACCCAGTTTGGGCGCGTGTCTGAATCAAGTCATTTGCCTCATTGGTAATAACAGTGATGCCGGATTTCTTAGGGACGACATGTATAGGACTCACCTATTGGCTATCGGAGATTGGGTATATAATACCATTATCAAGGCATTTGACGATTTCTTTCATCACCGCTTCCTTCATGACGGGATTCAACCGTCTCTGTGGTTCTCGGGTTGGTCTGGCATCATCCATCACATGTATATGATGTTCTACTATCAAGGGACTAATCCCTTTGATGTCCGCCATAGTCCAACCAAACGCCTCTCTATTAGATCTCAATACCGATAAAAGTACATTCTCTTGCTCTGATGCTAGAGAAGCGGATATGATAACCGGTAAGGACTCATTCTCACCTAAATAAGCATATTTAAGATGAGAAGGTAAAATTTTGAGATCTAATTCGGGAGGAGAAATAATAGAAGGTGGGATCATCGAGTGATTTTTGGAGTTACAAAGAAGCTCAGAGCCTGTGAAAGATACAGACTCGGGTGGTGATA
This sequence comes from Agapanthus africanus, assembly GCA_030015575.1. Classification (NCBI taxonomy): domain Eukaryota; kingdom Viridiplantae; phylum Streptophyta; class Magnoliopsida; order Asparagales; family Amaryllidaceae; genus Agapanthus; species Agapanthus africanus. Next base: position 374,571,217 of record JASDDO010000004.1, on the reverse strand, counting down.
AGTCAGGAGTGTCGGACTCAAGTGCAGGAAAAGTGTCCTTACTAAGATCATGTGCAAGATCAAACAGAGATGTGGTAGTGTCGTCGAGATCTGTAAAGCAAAGTTCCTCAGCTCCGCAACTTTCGGGAACGATCTCGTGGACAGAGCACACATCAAGAATATGAGCAGAGGGTTCTGATGGCTGACTTCCAACTTTGTAGATATTTAGTTCAATGGTCATATTTCCAAATGATAAGTTCATTGAACCATTTCTACAGTTAATAACGGCGTTGGAAGTGGCAAGGAAAGATCGACCCAAAATCACCGGAATTTGGCCCCGGGGGTTCGCTACAGGTTGTGTATCGAGTACAATGAAGTCTACAGGGAATACAAATTCCCCGACCTTTATCAACACATCCTCTAGTTCGCCCTTTGGTTTGGTGATCGAACGGTCTGCCATTTGGAGAGTGCAGTGAGCAGGTTTCAACTCTCCAATCCCTAGCTGCTCCTAGACAAAATATGGAAGTAGGTTAACACTTGCGCCAAGGTCTAAAAGAGCACGATTTATATTTTTACCCCCAATAGAAATCGATATCGCAGGACATCATGGGTCCTTACGTTTCTTTGGTAGCTGGGGGATAAAAGCAGTGCTAATATTATTAGACATGAAGACCTTCTTCGGCACTTGAGTCTTTCTCTTCCTAGTGCACAAGTCCTTAAGAATTTTCGCATAAGCGGGGACTTGTTGAATCGCATCTAGGAGAGGGATGTTGATGTTAACCTGTTTGAACATTTCCATAATTTTCTCCATATGAGGACTCGCTTTGTTACCCCTTAACCGATTCAGGTAAGGAGCTTTCGCAATAAGCGCTGGGTCCATCATAGGAGAAGGAAGTGGGGGTAGACGTGATCCCAAAAGAGGAGTGAGGACCATCTGTAGAGAACTAGAAGGGCTATACTGAGGTGTCGAGCCTAGTGGGAAATGGAGAATAGGCTCGCGAGAAGGCGGTGAGGTAGAAGAACAAGGATCAGAAGTAGAAGTGTGTGTGTGAGGAAAGGTCTCAGCCGGGGTGTTATTAATAGGATTTTCAATATCATCAATTCCTTCCCCGACATGGTTGTTCATCACTCTTCCTGATCTCAACGTTGTGATGGCATTTACATTGTAATGCCCAGGATTTGGTAGGGGTTGAGATGGAAGTTTCCCTTTTTCTCTCGCACTCATTTCGGCTTTAAGTCATGCGATTTCAGCTTCCATCGATCTGATACTCTCAGCTTGGGACGCTGAGTTTTTCTTTATCTCACTGACGGAAGATCTAACCTCAGCCGAAACCTCTATGAAATTTGACAAGAGTGATTTCATGGTTTGAGTGAATTGAGATAGTTCGTCAGAACCGGTCAACTGCATAGGATTAGACTGTGCAGGAGTGTTGACTTGGTTGTGGAAATTTTTTGACTGGTAGGGGTGCTGAGTGAGTTGAAGTGGTTGCTGTTGTGGTGGAAGAGCCCTTTGGAAATTATTTTGGCTTGGAACCGTGTTTTGATGTGATTATTGTTGTTGGTTCCAAGCAAAATTCGGGTGATTCCTCCAACCCTGATTGTACGTGGAAGAATATGGATCATTTCTAGGTCTTTGAAATGTGGCATTGGTATGCTCGTGACCTTGAAACGCAGAGTTTAATAGACATTCTTCCGTTAAGTGAGACGGATCAGAACAACACCCACATACAGTTTTGGGGAGCGACATTGGATTTAGGGAGGCTGCTGAAAATTTGTGTTCCATAGCTTCGAGCTTCTTTTGCATTGCTGCCATCTCAGCTCGAACACCAATGGACACATCTATTTGGTGTACGCCACCCCTATTCAATGATTGGGTCACACTCTCCCACTGTAGTGATTTTTCAGCGAACTCTTCTAAAAATTTCCGTGCTTCCCCATCATCCTTGGTCATAAAAGTGCCTTGACACATGTTTTCAAGGTTATGTTTAGTGTTTGGGTTAATGCCCTCATAAATGATTCGGCAAAGATCCCATCTCGGGATGCCGTGATGAGGACATTGAACCAAAAGATCCTTGAAACGTTCAAAGCATTTAGAGAATGGTTCAGTCGGAAGCTGGGTGAATTGATTCAGTTCGCTACGGATTCGAGCCGTCTTTTGCATAGGGTAAAATTTCTTAAGGAATGCTGCAACGAATTCTTCCCAATTCGTAATAGAGTGTGCGGTAGTGTTATATAGCCACTTCTCGGCCATATCGCACAAAGTAAATGGAAGAAGTCGTAGACGCATAGTATCCACTGAAAGTTGTGACGTACCCATCATTGCGCATACGTTTTCAAATTTGGTGATGAAAACGTAAGCGTCCTCAGTCTCGAGTCCGTGGAATTTGTTGGAGATAGTGCCCTCAGAGTCAATTATTGGATCACAGGCACGTGATTGCAATGATTGAGGGAGGACCTATCCCGGTAGGACAGTCTTACTCGAGATGATAGTATGCTATCTGGTTTACCTTTATCATCGTGTACTGCTTTAGGTGACATGACAGGTCACTATTGCACGTTGATAGAGCCCCTAGGATTCTTGCTTGACTGCCGGCAGTATGAGGGCGATCATATAAGTGAGAGCTGGAGTCTATTAGCACATCCTTAAAAGGTCCCTAGTCGTAGGAGTTTCGAGACAGGGCATCGATTCTCCAGAGTAGACTAGTGTATACAGTCGAGACCCCGACGAGGGGCGGTGGCCGGTCTCACAAGCCACTGGTGTCAGTTGGATCACCTAAGATGTGTACAGGTGCTCATTGGGTTATGAGTACACCGGACAGGACTCGCCGGGAACATGCTAGTTGGTCTTATACCTGACGTCAGATAGCAGTTCCCAGGTGACATGTGTACAGGTTAGTTCATCGACCTGGGGATCGTCATTTGTCTCGTGTGAGTTCCCACTGTGCTTTGATTACTACCCTACCACGGCTCAAAGGAGTCGTGCAAACAGGTTTTAGTTGGGTACAGTCCCGAGCCACATGGAGGCAGTGAGCGGATCTTCGGGGGTTTCGTCTCTCCCGGTATTGGGGGTGAGGTCGCGCTGTGTCTAGGAGAGCCATTACACGAAGACCTTGGCCAAGGCAGGAGATTTACTGGTAGGTATTCCAGTAGTATCTCAGGGTGTTCTGGGCTACACTCCGACACGACTTGTACCGCTTTTGGGGGTCTGACTTTTACCAACCCCCTAGGCCCGACATGCGATGCTCATAGACGAACGGACCGGACTGTACGGATATTGTCACTGACAGGCTCAGTAGGGTGTCAGGATGAGTTCGCTCATCGACGTCCCTTTTAGTCAATAGCTGGTGGCCCGTTACGTATTGGCTTATACCTCTGACGTGCTAGTGGTTAAATCCACAGCCATAGTATTGACGAGTCTTTAGAGTCCACCACATTTTCAGTTACTCAAGCTTTCGGGCGAAACGCTGTAGAGGCCGTATGGAGATATGGCAGGGTCCGATCAGATACGTGCGGTATTGCATGGATCAGGATCGGACAGTTTTGTACTAATGGCCGTATGGTTATATGGCAGCGTTCGATCAGATACGTACGGTATTGCACGGATCAGGATCGGACGGATATTACTAGCCGGCTTTGGTTTAAGCCGGATCCTAGTATAGTACAGTGTAGATTTTGTCTCATTGCATTTGTATCCGGACGGAATACAGATGCGGGTGTGTATGCACAGTATGGGGGTTTTCCTGTAATTTATTACGGGACCAGTTTTCTGGAGTTGCCAGTTTGCTTTCCGTTCCGGCCGGTTTTCCTTTGTTCTTTCCCGGCCGGACTTTTTCGATGGAGGGGGTTATTTGCAATTGTGCAAATAACTTTAGTGGAGGGGTTTTATTGCAAAAGGATTTATTATGATAAGCATCTTTGCTTTATCATCCATGTTGTGCATTAAATGTGATTAGAAAGGATATGGGTTTGATGTGAAAAAGGGTATGGTTGATGTTTGTTTATGGTCACCTCTTCTCATCTCCTACACTCACTCTCCTTCATGGTTTATGTATGGATGATTTCATTTTTCCTCCACCATTCTCTTGATGATATGGCCGGCCACTTCACTTGAGGGGAGAGGAGAAAAATGAGAGTGATTCATTTTTGTGTGTAGCATTCTTCATCTCATTCCATTACTAGAAAATTGAAAGCACCAATTTTCTATTATACCATTTCTCCATCCAAAGGCAACAAACCCCAAAGAGACAAAGCACTACACTTCCTACAGCACATCTTGAGCATGTCGAGTTGCCGGCTTCATGCCCGAGTTGCCTCGGTACAGAGGCGGGAGCCCGTAAAAGATGCAGGCGACGTGGTGCCCTTCCGGCGAGGAGGCGACGACCGGAGATCCCGCGAGGAGATCGGAGTGGAGACGAAGACCGGAGGACTCGGATCAGTCGGTATATCTCTTCCCCTCTCTTGTTTGCTAGAATTAGTTTAATGGCACGATCCGGAGTTTAGTGCGCGGTGGTGCCGGTTTGCTAAGTCCGCAAAATTAAAGTTTACCACCGTTTCCGCGTTTGGCCGTCGGGTTGACGGCCGGGGCGCCGCCGTGCACTTACAGTGGTATCAGAGCCTCGCCATTAACTTCGTCTAGCTTCGTTTAATGTGTTTTGCATTTCCGATCGACCAAAATTCCAAAACTTGCATTTTTGTTCACATCAGTTTCTGTTGAAATATTTTGGTCTCGAAAAATTTTTCAGGTTGTAAAATATTGATGTACTGGAAAATCTAAGAGCTCTGTAAAAATTCGACGAAGTAACTCCATAGTGGGAGCGCGGAACCGCCGCGAAAACACCCTTCCCACCGCCCTTCCGCCGCACACTGTGGAGATCACTTCACCAATTTTTTACAGAGGCCTTCTGGGCTTAAAATATGGGTTTTGGAATATTAAAATTGGGCCCAGGTTTTCTGTGAGTGCTACAGTTTTGATTGGGGGCCCACTTGTTAATTTTTGATCGATCGGATATTTTTAAACACATTTTTCACAGTATTTACATTATATCTGCGACCGTGAATGTCACTCGATCGGTAAATCCCGTCTAACTGCTATAGCCCGGTTAGACGGATTTGCGAACGTGACTTTCACGTTGATGTTCTATGTTTATGCTGTGATGTTGCGGATCGGTCGTGGGGATAGCCTGGTTGCAATGCTAGTACAGTTGTGGTGGTATTATGTACATTTGATATTGCGGGGCGAGCGTCCGACATGTGGACTGCCGTCACTGCCTGTTTGTATTATTATTTTGGGGCACGACCTGGTTGCGGTCGATGTACCCGTTGTATGTATTTTTACTTTCTGTACTAGGATTACCCCGCGGTGGGGTGCACGGATAGCCGGGTTCTAGAGGGCAACAAGCCCGCATCTCATGGCATTGGGACGGAGGGGGCTTCACTCTGGGATTGGCGGGCTATTCGCCGCACTCGTAGGGGGTACAGGTTGACCCAGGAGGGGTGCCCAAGTTGCCGGATTCCGTGGAGTGCTGGGTGGTCCATTCACGGAGCTGAAGGGGGCTGCCTCGCTTCAGGTTTTGGCGGGTGACTTGCCGCGCCCGTAGGGGTCTAGGATTTCATTGCACAGGCTATCCACACGACCAGGGGAACGTCGGGTTTCAGTAGTGGCTCTGTGAAACCCGGGGATCCCAGATATCTGTATTGTTCTGTGATGCTGTACATTCTGTGATGTTGCATTTCTATTCACGCCTTGAGCGAATATAGTATATTGGTATATATATTAGTAGATGTTGTATATGTTTTACATCCGCGCTAGTCCAGTCCCCGCTCTGCCGTTAGTTAGCTAACCTAACGGGTGATGACGGGACCCAGTGGCGAATGCGGATGGCATATACGTACGTCAGTATATTTTCGTTCTTTATGGTGTGATCAATTGATGGGACTGCGTTGATTCGGATCAATGCAAGTTAAACAAACCTATTCTGATGTTGTTGGAACACTTTTCAAAAAGCTGTTATTGCAAGGACGTTCTCTTTTGTTTTGCATCGTGGTATTCAGTTGGAATATCCTGCACCTCAGTCGACGAGGCAAGGGCCGAGATCCCTTCACCGGGAGTGACCCCTTGGACAAATAGTTTGCGTCAGGGCAATGACTTCACTATAGCCGATTACTTTTGCTTTGCACCGTGGTATTCAGTTGGAATATCCTGCACCCCATTCTACGGGGAAAGAGCCGAGATCCCTTCACCGGGAGTGACCTCTTTAGTAAAGGTTTTCGTCACTATATTTTCTAAAAAGCTATCCGTTCCTTCAACGAGATCAAGTTCATTACGTTAAAGGTTTTCGCCAGAAACCATTCGTAGCCCTCCGTCGTTTCATATGGGTAGTCAATAGTATTCAAGCTGTGTATGTTGGCCAAAGTCAAGGCACAGTGATTGGTAGCTATTGGGGTATTCATATGCAGCATAGATAGATGCGTTGGTTTGGGACAGTCGTACTGCCATTTTGGCCAAAGTCAAGGGTATGTACGGGTGGATTCAAATTAACCTGGAGAATGACGGGTTGAACTTGACATGTGACTTATGATATGTTGGCCAAAGTCAAGGTCATAAGAGCATGGGGCAGAAATCACATCGGGAGTTTCAAAAGTACTGAAACTTGCCAGATATGCGCATACCTTCTGGAGTGTGATACCGTGAGCGGATTCCGTCACGTTATCATGCGATGATAGTTGGATCCCGATTCCCACTGATGAATTGGTTTACTCCTCGGGTGACCCCGACTAATTCTTCTTTCAGGTTTGGAGGAGAGTTTGAGGTACAGTGGGAGGTTTCCAGATTAGATAAATTGGTAACCATTCTGATCTAGGATAGAGTGCACGCTGAGTGTTTCTTTTCTCTCTCTCTTTGGCAGCGACCATTGACCCGACCCTAAGACTATGACTCAGTGACCAAGTTGACCGAACCTTCTTAACACTGGTTTTTGGATTGTCAGAGTTGCAGACCTCTTTGCCACTCCTACTTTTACCCTTTTCTCCAGGACACCCCGTATTACTACGAACGTCCACTTCCATTGGACAAAACCATCGTATGGTTATATACGAACTCGAAGGACTTCGAGGATGGTTTCCGGTTCTGGAGAAAACGGATAGGATTATTCAGTTGTCTTTTCTTTTCACCTTCTCTCAGGCTGCGAGTACTCCTTGGTTTAGGAGTAGTACACCTATTACGCAAATTGGATAGTTTTCTTCCAAACCATAGGCTGGTGCCGACCGGTAGGGAATGAAGAAAACTAATTAGCCTAAACGGTGTACAGAAGGTATTAAGTTCAGACAAAGCAAGGGATTAGTAAGAGGGCAAAGTAACTTGCGACTGATATTCACGACCAAACCAAGTATTTCTTCGTCAATCCTAAATCACCTTTGTATTTCTCCAGGACACTCCGTATCACTACGAAGATCCACAGTTTATTGGATACTCCATCGTATGGTTATATACGAACTCGAAAGGAACTTGTTCCAGTTCGGGGATGGATTCTGGTCCAGGAGAAATAGGAATAAAGTACATTCAGTTGTCTTTTATCTTCACCTTCTCTCGCGTTGCGAGTGCTCCTAGGATTAGGACAGTACACCCTTTATGCTTATTGGATAGTCTTCTTCCAAACCATAGGCTGGTGCCGAACGGTAGGGAAGGAAGAAAACCAATTGGCCTAAAGGGGTGTGCAGAAGGTAATGACTAAAGACATATGATGGGATTTAGAGAGGTGGCAAAGAATTATACGGTTATAGTTGTGAATCTGGATAATGGTAGAGGCATTACTAGGAATACCAGGATACCCTATCGAAACATTTCAATGTTTCAGTTTCACTGTGTACTGTTAAAAGAAAACTGATTTCCTGATTAGACACTTGCTCCAGGGTATGTATTTACCAGGTTTGATTCTCACATCTGTATGGTTTTACAGATGATGAGTGGGAGTAAGTTATTGGGAATTGGGTGATATTTGAGGAGATCATCTGGCCTGTTTGCCGGTCGGCAAATATTTGGTTTTGAATATCCGTTGTTGTGCACCAATTTCAAATTGATATATCTGTACGTCTATTTTTATAGAGTGAGATATACCTTTTGATATTATGTCGATGACATTTACCTATATCAGTGGATGGTTAGGTAAGGAGCATTGAACAACGGTGTAATTCTTCTTAACCTTTAAGTACAGTTTTCAACCTACGACATACAGTGAAAGAGTTGTTAGACTCAGTGGACTTATACAGAGTATTGTATGTTGTCCACTGTCCATTAGGACAGAGGGGTTGGTCCTCATGCTATATTCTGTTTACTTTTAACTTCTCTAGTTCTTAGACATGTGTTTCGTTGAAACACAGGGTCTGAGTTTTGAGGAGTTATAGGTATTTGAATAAGAGTAGAGAACCAGGTGTAGCAAGTATCGGGATTCTTCAAAGTGATCGAAGATGTAGATACTTGTGTATGGTATTCAGTTGATAGTAATGATAAAGAGAAATTGTTTCTCTTTCAGGTTACTCATAATTGGAAGTATTCCTAAGTTGAGTAACACTGATCGGCCTCCTTCCATTTAGTTGACATGCACTGGAGATAGCTGCATGATTTGAATCTGGTTCAATTAAATCAGTGCCTCTGGTTCTATATTGGATATAGTACAGTTCATATCTTAACATTCTTAAGGTACGGGGAGTTGTCCGGCTTATGATTAAAACCAGACTCTGGATAACTCAAGGCACGTTTCTGTAATGGCTGTTTGTGGGTTGACCCAGGCTATGACGAGGGTTGATTTTCTACCATCTGGCAGATCAATAGAAATATTGTTCTAGACTCGCCACAGTTTTATTAAAAATGGATTTTTTCAGAAAAACAGTTGTGGGAGTATGGTAGAACTGGAAGTGATTCCAGAACCGCAAACGATTACTGAAGATTTCATAAGGAACCTAAAGATTCAATCTGATTTGACATTCCATTGGCCACTCCGCAGATAAGGTGGGTAACTTCAGGCACCCGAGAGGTACTCCGGTAGCCTCAAGGACGGTGACCGGGAAGTTCTTGTTTACCCACACTCGCCATTGTTGTTGTTCCAGGCTGCGAGACCCGGCAGGAGGATGAGTTTAGCGTCGTTCTAAACTAGTTTTAGAAGTGCACGTCTATATGACTCTGCCAGAGGGTTGTCGTAGTCAGTGGGAGCAGCGGAAGCATTGGTGGACATCAGGCTTATGTCTATTTATAGACTAAAGCAGATGTAGCGGAGATAGATCATCTATTTCTGATGTGACAGTCATAGGTTTGACGTCATCAGAATAAGGGATGGATCTGTTGAGAAGGTAGTAGGAAGTGACATTCCTATACTACGATCGGTTATACTTTGGTCGTCACACAGTGTTTTCTCCACATGGGACTTGGACATTATATCAGACATACTGGTTACTAGATCTGTGGTTTTAGATCTAGATTTGGGTGGTTTCCCAATCAGGGTATTTTGACAGCATTCTAAGAGTATTTAGAATGGACGACTCCTGGCACGGTAGTGTACCTGCAGGTGATGGAGTCACCCTCTCCAAAGGTGTCTTACAGACTAAAGAGGAGAGGGATGTGCATGATTGGCAGATCACTTACTTAGGCAATTGAGTCAATCATGAGATATCAAGTACCACACCAGATGTTGTTCTTGCACTAGATGCAATAAGTTGATATTGATCCAATCCTGAAGGAACAGTCGGGAAACAGTTATCATTCCAGGCTTCCAAGGTGACATGGACGACAAGGAGGTTGTCAGAGTTATAGTTTTCCTTCTGACGAGGGGCAGTATTTTGGACAGGTGGTCCAAGGCAATACTGAGGGTGGCATGGCGCAGGATACTGATTAAGTTCAGTTGACGATACAGTCTAAGAAGTTTGGATTTGGAGTTCATTTATGAGCTAGGTCCCATCAGACATCTAGACATTCTAAGACAGGTATTGCTCATTTCGGGAGATAGTTTTCTCCGCGAACTTGAGATATAGAGAGACATAGAAAGAAACATCTAAGAAGATCCACTCGCTGAGGTTATTCCTTGAACGCAATAGTTTCGCAAACGAGCTTTGTGAGACTGACCAGTAGAGGAGTTGGGTGTTCAGTATCACACGGGCTGTGAGTATGCGACATCGCAATAATTAGCCTTGAGTGCAAGTGGGAGATTGTTGGAGATAGTGCCCTCAGAGTCAATTATTGGATCACAGGCACGTGATTGCAATGATTGAGGGAGGACCTATCCCGGTAGGACAGTCTTACTCGAGATGATAGTATGCTATCTGGTTTACCTTTATCATCGTGTACTGCTTTAGGTGACATGACAGGTCACTATTGCACGTTGATAGAGCCCCTAGGATTCTTGCTTGACTGCCGGCAGTATGAGGGCGATCATATAAGTGAGAGCTGGAGTCTATTAGCACATCCTTAAAAGGTCCCTAGTCGTAGGAGTTTCGAGACAGGGCATCGATTCTCCAGAGTAGACTAGTGTATACAGTCGAGACCCCGACGAGGGGCGGTGGCCGGTCTCACAAGCCACTGGTGTCAGTTGGATCACCTAAGATGTGTACAGGTGCTCATTGGGTTATGAGTACACCGGACAGGACTCGCCGGGAACATGCTAGTTGGTCTTATACCTGACGTCAGATAGAAGTTCCCAGGTGACATGTGTACAGGTTAGTTCATCGACCTGGGGATCGTCATTTGTCTCGTGTGAGTTCCCACTGTGCTTTGATTACTACCCTACCACGGCTCAAAGGAGTCGTGCAAACAGGTTTTAGTTGGGTACAGTCCCGAGCCACATGGAGGCAGTGAGCGGATCTTCGGGGGTTTCGTCTCTCCCGGTATTGGGGGTGAGGTCGCGCTGTGTCTAGGAGAGCCATTACACGAAGACCTTGGCCAAGGCAGGAGATTTACTGGTAGGTATTCCAGTAGTATCTCAGGGTGTTCTGGGCTACACTCCGACACGACTTGTACCGCTTTTGGGGGTCTGACTTTTACCAACCCCCTAGGCCCGACATGCGATGCTCATAGACGAACGGACCGGACTGTACGGATATTGTCACTGACAGGCTCAGTAGGGTGTCAAGATGAGTTCGCTCATCGACGTCCCTTTTAGTCAATAGCTGGTGGCCCGTTACGTATTGGCTTATACCTCTGACGTGCTAGTGGTTAAATCCACAGCCATAGTATTGACGAGTCTTTAGAGTCCACCACATTTTCAGTTACTCAAGCTTTCGGGCGAAACGCTGTAGAGGCCGTATGGAGATATGGCAGGGTCCGATCAGATACGTGCGGTATTGCATGGATCAGGATCGGACAGTTTTGTACTAATGGCCGTATGGTTATATGGCAGCGTTCGATCAGATACGTACGGTATTGCACGGATCAGGATCGGACGGATATTACTAGCCGGCTTTGGTTTAAGCCGGATCCTAGTATAGTACAGTGTAGATTTTGTCTCATTGCATTTGTATCCGGACGGAATACAGATGCGGGTGTGTATGCACAGTATGGGGGTTTTCCTGTAATTTATTACGGGACCAGTTTTCTGGAGTTGCCAGTTTGCTTTCCGTTCCGGCCGGTTTTCCTTTGTTCTTTCCCGGCCGGACTTTTCCGATGGAGGGGGTTATTTGCAATTGTGCAAATAACTTTAGTGGAGGGGTTTTATTGCAAAAGGATTTATTATGATAAGCATCTTTGCTTTATCATCCATGTTGTGCATTAAATGTGATTAGAAAGGATATGGGTTTGATGTGAAAAAGGGTATGGTTGATGTTTGTTTATGGTCACCTCTTCTCATCTCCTACACTCACTCTCCTTCATGGTTTATGTATGGATGATTTCATTTTTCCTCCACCATTCTCTTGATGATATGGCCGGCCACTTCACTTGAGGGGAGAGGAGAAAAATGAGAGTGATTCATTTTTGTGTGTAGCATTCTTCATCTCATTCCATTACTAGAAAATTGAAAGCACCAATTTTCTATTATACCATTTCTCCATCCAAAGGCAACAAACCCCAAATAGACAAAGCACTACACTTCCTACAGCACATCTTGAGCATGTCGAGTTGCCGGCTTCATGCCCGAGTTGCCTCGGTACAGAGGCGGGAGCCCGTAAAAGATGCAGGCGACGTGGTGCCCTTCTGGCGAGGAGGCGACGACCGGAGATCCCGCGAGGAGATCGGAGTGGAGACGAAGACCGGAGGACTCGGATCAGTCGGTATATCTCTTCCCCTCTCTTGTTTGCTAGAATTAGTTTAATGGCACGATCCGGAGTTTAGTGCGCGGTGGTGCCGGTTTGCTAAGTCCGCAAAATTAAAGTTTACCACCGTTTCCGCGTTTGGCCGTCGGGTTGACGGCCGGGGCGCCGCCGTGCACTTACAGTGGTATCAGAGCCTCGCCATTAACTTCGTCTAGCTTCGTTTAATGTGTTTTGCATTTCCGATCGACCAAAATTCCAAAACTTGCATTTTTGTTCACATCAGTTTCTGTTGAAATATTTTGGTCTCGAAAAATTTTTCAGGTTGTAAAATATTGATGTACTGGAAAATCTAAGAGCTCTGTAAAAATTCGACGAAGTAACTCCACAGTGGAAGCGCGGAACCGCCGTGAAAACACCCTTCCCGCCGCCCTTCCGCCGCACACTGTGGAGATCACTTCACCAATTTTTTACAGAGGCCTTCTGGGCTTAAAATATGGGTTTTGGAATATTAAAATTGGGCCCAGGTTTTCTGTGAGTGCTACAGTTTTGATTGGGGGCCCACTTGTTAATTTTTGATCGATCGGATATTTTTAAACACATTTTTCACAGTATTTACATTATATCTGCGACCGTGAATGTCACTCGATCGGTAAATCCCGTCTAACTGCTATAGCCCGGTTAGACGGATTTGCGAACGTGACTTTCACGTTGATGTTCTATGTTTATGCTGTGATGTTGCGGATCGGTCGTGGGGATAGCCTGGTTGCAATGCTAGTACAGTTGTGGTGGTATTATGTACATTTGATATTGCGGGGCGAGCGTCCGACATGTGGACTGCCGTCACTGCCTGTTTGTATTATTATTTTGGGGCACGACCTGGTTGCGGTCGATGTACCCGTTGTATGTATTTTTACTTTCTGTACTAGGATTACCCCGCGGTGGGGTTCACGGATAGCCGGGTTCTAGAGGGCAACAAGCCCGCATCTCATGGCATTGGGACGGAGGGGGCTTCACTCTGGGATTGGCGGGCTATTCGCCGCACTCGTAGGGGGTACAGGTTGACCCAGGAGGGGTGCCCAAGTTGCCGGATTCCGTGGAGTGCTGGGTGGTCCATTCACGGAGCTGAAGGGGGCTGCCTCGCTTCAGGTTTTGGCGGGTGACTTGCCGCGCCCGTAGGGGTCTAGGATTTCATTGCACAGGCTATCCACACGACCAGGGGAACGTCGGGTTTCAGTAGTGGCTCTGTGAAACCCGGGGATCCCAGATATCTGTATTGTTCTGTGATGCTGTACATTCTGTGATGTTGCATTTCTATTCACGCCTTGAGCGAATATAGTATATTGGTATATATATTAGTAGATGTTGTATATGTTTTACATCCGCGCTAGTCCAGTCCCCGCTCTGCCGTTAGTTAGCTAACCTAACGGGTGATGACGGGACCCAGTGGCGAATGCGGATGGCATATACGTACGTCAGTATATTTTCGTTCTTTATGGTGTGATCAATTGATGGGACTGCGTTGATTCGGATCAATGCAAGTTAAACAAACCTATTCTGATGTTGTTGGAACACTTTTCAAAAAGCTGTTATTGCAAGGACGTTCTCTTTTGTTTTGCATCGTGGTATTCAGTTGGAATATCCTGCACCTCAGTCGACGAGGCAAGGGCCGAGATCCCTTCACCGGGAGTGACCCCTTGGACAAATAGTTTGCGTCAGGGCAATGACTTCACTATAGCCGATTACTTTTGCTTTGCACCGTGGTATTCAGTTGGAATATCCTGCACCCCATTCTACGGGGAAAGAGCCGAGATCCCTTCACCGGGAGTGACCTCTTTAGTAAAGGTTTTCGTCACTATATTTTCTAAAAAGCTATCCGTTCCTTCAACGAGATCAAGTTCATTACGTTAAAGGTTTTCGCCAGAAACCATTCGTAGCCCTCCGTCGTTTCATATGGGTAGTCAATAGTATTCAAGCTGTGTATGTTGGCCAAAGTCAAGGCACAGTGATTGGTAGCTATTGGGGTATTCATATGCAGCATAGATAGATGCGTTGGTTTGGGACAGTCGTACTGCCATCTCTAGATATTTTTTAGTTAATGAGGGTAATGCGGATGCAAATTTTGCGATTTTCGGGGCTTAGGAAGGGTAATGAACTCCCCACCTAATCTGGATTTGGTCTTTGGCTCTTAATGTCCGTATTAATTATGCAAACAACCACAAAATCAAAACAAGCACAATTTAATTTTGCTTTTTGCGCGGTGCTGCGATTTTTTTGCAAAGAAACCTGCAGAAATTTGTTAATTGGAGCAGATTTTAGGAAGGAGATAAGAAAGATAGAGCTCACTGTGAAAAATTTGTACAGAGGGGCTTCCACAGACGCGCGGAACCGCCGCAAATGATGGCTCGGACCGCGGATGGGCGGCCGTAGGTGATGCTCTCTGTTCAAAAATTTAACAGTAGCTTGCTGTTGATTCCTCCAGCTCTCTGGAAATTTCCAAAAACTTTTTTAATTGCACAACAAGCTCCAGATTTTCCTTGCAATACACCACAACAAATCGTTTAGATTTTGCGCGAATTTTGATCATAAAATTATAATGGAATAAATCTTTCAATTCAAATTTCAATATAGAACGAATTAGCGCGCGATCCCCGGCAACGGCGCCATTTGATTGATCGATATCTTGTTGTGTGTGTAAATCAAATGGTCCCCGGCAACGGTGCCATTTGATTGATCGTTTCTTTGTGTGTCGGTTTAGAAAATGAATAGAATTCACAATCAAAGAATTATTTGACCGCAATCAATAACGGTGTCGGTTTGTAGCGCATTAATGAGCGCGGATCGTCCACAGGGATTGCGCGATTCGTTCGTATTTTGTTTTGTTTGAATCGAAAATTTAATAGAAGAAGAAAAGAAAACGATTCAAGATTTATATTGATGAGTTTCAAGAATCAATTATTCTAATCAAGAATCAAGAAAATGATAAACATCAAGAATCAAGAATCAAGTATCGATAGAATTCCAATCAATTTAGGTTTCAATATTTGAAGTAAAGCTCGTAGGAATCGAGTAGATTGTAGATGTGAAGAAGATTCAAGAATACGATTTCTTATCCATTAACAAGTTGATGCTAAATCGATGTAGATTCATTGAGGTTTAAGGATCTTGTGAAGAATTAGGGTTCCTCATCCTATCCTTTGTCCTTTCGATGAATCACATTCACTAGATAGCTTCTCGGAAATCGAATGATCAATTTTTGATCTCTAGATCGTGCGAAAGGAATCAAGAACGCATTCGCATCGATCTAGATCATCGGTCAATCGATTTTCAAGAATTTACAATTGTTTTAAGACTTAAGAAAACGTTTAAAGATTCATCAACATCATCATTCTACAATCGTTTCGATTCCTCCACGAGCGGAGTTTTATTCAAGCATCATCACAAAGTACATATTCAAGAATCGAAATATAAGCATAATGCTCGAATTGAAATGTAAGCAAGTTTAAAGAATCTTCACCTTTATTATATCAACAAGTAGTTACAACTCTCAAGAATTACAAGAGGTAGGAACTCCGTTCGTCGAATCTAGCATCGCTCGGCTCCTTGAGTCGTGGATCGGCTTGGATCTCGTGCTCCGTTGAAGTCCGGCTTCGCTTCAAAGGATCGTTGAAGACTTGCTTTGCTTGCACTCAAAGGATCTTGAATTCTTGATCTTGGATTGGATTAGGGTTAGGGTTTTGAGGTGGTAGTTGTTTGGTTGAAGATGAAGAACAACCACAACAATTGAATTGAGGAACTAAAGATTAGCCAAAGATTGAACAACCTTGAACAAGTGAGCCTTGGGGTCTTTTTATAGGTTTCCCAAACCCTAGGTCTAGGAATTTGAATTTTGAATTTCCCTCCAAAAGTTAGTTATAGGAAGAGGCTTCTAGAAGTAGTCAGTTAGGGCTTAGCTTCTACCCTAAGCTAGGAGGTTAGGGAGAAGGTTCTAGGTCCTTAATGGAGTTTAGGTGAAGCTTGTTGTGGAAGCTTGGGATGTTTAGTTAGGAACCCTAGGGCTTGCTGATCTGGCAGAAGCTTCAGGATCTTTCTGGAATTTGCAGTGGTTTTCTGAGATGTAGGAGCCGAGCTGAGAATTATGAAGCTAAATTGGGGTGGTGACGTGGCATGGCCGCCGCGGAACTGCGACGCAAGGCGGCTCCGGCCGAGGTTCCGCGGCCACTTGGCTTCCTTGATGCTTCATACTTCATGGTATGTTTGCTTCTGTACTTTGATGTATTTTCTGATATGTTGAATTCCTGAATTCCTGAATTGATAATTGCCAGATTCCAAATCCATGAGTTGGCGTCTTTTTAACAGTCTTCGTTTGTAAATTTGACCGATCTTCTGTAATGTCTTGCACAGACTTCGAAACACAAGTTGCGATATGCAAGAATGATGCGATGCTATGAAATACAGTCAATTTCCCTTATAGTGCCGGTTTTAAAGTCTAACAAATGCAAACTGATATTTTACGACTGTTTTGCTAATATGTGCTATATGAATGCCGAACACTTCTAGATGAGTGCAAATGATAGGGAAATTGCCGGTTTAAAGATGCAGTATTTTCGACTGATCAACGTCCTAGGAGAATGTTATAGGATGAAGGGACCTTGGAGGCGAGGAAGTCTACTGGTATGGTTCGTGTATTGACCGCTTCCCCAATATTGATAAGGAGGGTGACCAATCCTTCGGCAGGGACGAAATGATTGGTGAACCCAAAAAGGACAGGTGAGGTAAGTCGAAGGTTGGATAGTTCTAGCTCCATACGCTGGAAACAGTCATGGAACAGGATATCTGCCGAGCTTCCTGAATCGAACAAAATTCTCTGAACCTCGTAACGATGGGCTGTGGCTGTTATCACGAGAGGGTCATTATGAGGAAGCGATATGCCATCGAGGTCTTCATCGGCGAAGATGATCGGTTCGTCTCTCCTGCACCTCTTGTGTGGTATATCGCTTACACCCTCGACTGGGAGGAGGCGATGGTTCCCCCCAATTTCTCGAGCTGGGTCCGAGGTAACGACTATGATTTGCCCGATCTTTAATTCCCCGGGAGGGGTTAGGTCCTTTTGCTCCCGATCCGCCTGCCGCTTGTCCCACAGGTACTTCTCCAGGTGGCCAGAGCGGCTCAACTCCTCGATATAGTCACGGAGTTGTTTGCAGTTCTCAGTCGGGTGACCCTGAGACCTATGGAAGACGCAGTATGGGCCGTGGAGACGCTTGCCCGCCCTTTAGGTGACTGGTGGGAGCTTAAAGAACCTCTCGCCCTTAGCTTCCTCCAGCAGCTCAGTCTGAGAGATGTTTAGAGGAGTGTACTCCTAAAACCTCGGGGAGTAAGGCTTTAGACGATCGACTTTCTTTTTCTCCTCCCTATCCCTTTTCTTTCTGTTTGCATGGTCGGCTCGGGGGAGGTTTGAATTCACCTCGGACTCGAGTTGGATTTCTAGCTCGGTCCAGGCTTCCACTTCGGCCATGGTCTTAGGTTGCGCTAATGCAAAGAGCGGAGCCACTCTTTGTGCCTAAGACCCGACCTTAGCGTGGTGATAACTATTTCATCGCGGTGCTTGGGAACCTCCAGGAGGGCATTGTAGAAGCGGGTGACGTACCCTTTGAAGGACTCCTTATCTCCGCTCTTGATAGTGAACAAGCAGTCGACCGTCTTTTTCTGTCGTCGGTTCCCGATGAATTGACCGAGGAATTGGGTATCCAGCTCGTCGAAGGTCGAGATGGAGCGTGGCGCTAGCCCTCGAAACCAGTCCCGGCCAGCCCGGATTAGGGCGGTGGGGAAAGCTCGGCATTGAGCCGCGTCAGAGTTATCTTGGAAGCTCATGCCCACCGTAAATGCATCCAAGTGGTCCTTCGGGTTGGACTTCCCGTCGAAGAGGGACACTTTTGGCGGTTTGTTCCTGGACGAGACGTGCTCGGCCAACAGCTCTTCTGTAAAGGGCTTTGTTAGTAAGTCGACGGAGTACCTGTCCCTTTCGTCGGACGTAAGGCCATCCCGTCGTATGCCTTCGATTTTCTTCTCGAGGGCTTCAAGTCGGTGGTGGTACCCTGAGGATTCTGCACAGTCGGAGTAGTGGCTAATCCCGCTCCGGGTCTATGCGATGGTGCGGCTTCGATTCCGCTCTGTCAAATTTCTCAAATCCTCGGGTGAGACTCTTCTCGAGTAGTTCTGACGTTTGCCGTTCGCGCGGCCCCGGTGAGAGTGGGGGCATCGGCTGGAAGCAGGCGAGCCGACCGACACCTCCTCAGGGGAGGAGAACGTGCGGCGAGCATCGAAACGAAGGCCTAGTCTTCCCTGGGATAGAGGCGTGAAGCTGTCCAGCGTCCAGCGGGTCATAGAATCAATCGCCGCATGCGGGTCATGGTGGCCGGAGTCGGCACGCCGACGCTCGGTGACGCTGAGATGAGCGTGAGTGAGATTGAGGGCTTGAGCTTGGCCATTTGTCCTTCTTCGGACGTCGTCATCCCGGAGAGGGGGAACTGTGGTCTGGTGGGTAGGGCCCGCCGCTTGAACGCGGACGGGGGTATCCACCAGCGACGTGAGCCTGTCTATCCGAGTGGATAAGGCGTTGATGACGTTAGGAGGGGGAAACGAGCTGCTCCCGCCTCCGTTGTGGCAGCTCGTATTTGGATTGTCGCGGTTCTCACTCGCCATCGAGTCAAGGGCGGAAGATCAAGTTTAGGGGTGAAGAAGCTTCTGAAACTTCTCATAGATGACGCCAACTGATGGAGGCTGTGATCTCCTTCAGATGCGGTCTTTAACAGTTGAGATTTGGTTTGGGAATTGACGAGCCTGTGGATCTAAATGGGTTAGTGGTGACGCCGAGCTATTTGCAAAGGAAGTCCCCGGATGGGTGGCCACCGTAGGACCCTCCGACGATCAAGTTAATGCTGAGGAATAGATGCTGAGTAACGGCGTTTTGGAATGAGTTGGAGTTACCTGTTCTCATACTCATTTATATGAAATGCACATTTACACGTAAACCTTCATTATTTACAAATTTACATATATACTCATTCTCACAAATATGAAATATACATTAAACGCAGATGTGGTCCTGCTTTTTCAAAAATGAGAAACCCTTTGGATGTTGTGCAACAGTAAATAAGAGGGAAACACGGTCATAATTAAAATTTTGCGCATACAGAAAAAATTGACTGGTTCTCGTATCAAGATTAACAAATTATACGTAGTTAATCAAATCTTTTCCTGAAATACGAGTTTCATGTGATGTTGGTTTGTTAGAAGGCCTTGCATTCATAATTTTTTTAGTGATGATAAAACTGAATAGATATTAGTAATTTAATTGCGAGATATAAGTTTAGTTATGTATTTAAATCCATGTTTGGAATTTTGGGCCCGTTTGGTTGCAGGATTATGATGGATTTGGATCGTGGAATCCAAGAATTCCATAATTTTGTATTCGGTCGGAGGATTTGGGTTTATAAGATTCATTTGTTTTTTTACGGGGGGCCCACCACAGAACAAGGATTCTTGAATCCTAAATTTTTTTCAAGGATTTGTAAGGATTTGGTACTATTCATTGTACTTTAAGGATTTGTAAGGATCCGTGTACTTTATCTCTTCTCTCTATATAATGCAAATACGTTTAGTTAGATGTCCAACCTTCTCATTTTTTCTGGAAAAATAGAAAAAATAAGAAAAATTCTTACCTCTGCCCTCCATATCATCTTTCTCACCTCTCAAGCCCTCCATCTCATCCATCCTCTTTTTAAAAAATAAATAAATAAATAAGACTCTATAACCCTCCACATTTCTCTCTCCTCCCTTCTCAAATTTTAAACACGTGCAACGCGCGTGCATAAAGTCTAGTTTATTTAATAATTCTCTCTCTCCATCTCTTTCTAAAATTCTCAAATCCAAATTCCACTTTTTTCACCAACCTAATAAAGATTAAAATGATCTACAAATCCAATACTAGGAATCCTAAACCAGCCAAACAACAAATTAACAAATCCAGAAATTTTCAACCATACCATTTTGGAATCCAAATTTCTAAATCCAAACATGCACTTAGTGAAAAGCTAACGAACCTGTTTACATCATGAGCAATAAGATGGTAAAATGTGCACAGCAAAAAGGTGAAAGAAACACAAAAAATGAACCCCTGTCGATGTGAAAGTACCACGTAAAGCGAAAGGTTTATAAGAGATCATTGTTTTCTTTAGAAAAATATGATCCTTTGCTTATCAATCATAATAAATCCCAAATAGTGACCCTTTTAGTCTAAATGATAATCCTAAATTATCAGGGAAAATTACCACACTTGTTTATGTGTAACATATATTTCGGAGAACATAAGATTACCATAGTAATCAAATGACATCATTTCATGGTAATCTTATTCCTCCCAAATGAAGGGTCGCGGCAGCGTCCCGGCCGTCGAAACGCAGAACAAAAATTTCTGAAACCGGCGCTACCGCTACCTGAATCCCAGATCGACCTTAAACCCTAAACTAGCAAACTAACTAAGAGTTAGAAAAGTTATACCGAGTTGATCCGTGTCCTTCGGTCTTCATTCCAAGCTCCTAGTGGTCCTTTGATGATATTTGGTTGCCGGTCATCCTCTATCTCCGATGATCCACCCGAGGGAAACGTCGCAACCTCCAAGCTCGTCGAACGAGGTAACCGACGCTTCAAAATCGCTAGCGATGGAGAGTGGGAGTGTAGTAGTGTGTCACTATATTTTTCTCTCTACCTATGAGCTCAATGAGAAACTCAAGAAAGATGAAGAAGGAGGTGAATTTTGGCATGAGCAAAATTTGCTAAGTCTTTTTGGGTGAATGAGAGAGTGGGAGTAATGCAAGTGAAATCAAATGAAATGAACCCAATCCCACCATGAAAGTGGCCGCTCCCCCTCTTTCAATCACCAAGAAAAAAAAATCATTTCCAATTAATCAATTAAACAAATCAAAGCCATGCTTTGCAACATGCTTTGACCCATTCTTAACACTATGCAAATGCCACCTTACACTTCCACCTCATTTGTGAGTCAAATGAATTTTCCAAAAATGGAAAATCATACAAATGAGGTGGACACCTTCTAGAAGCTATTCCGTAAAAAATACGGAATACTTCCCGGTACATGTATCGAAATACATATACGCGTATTTGTACCAAAAATACGAATAGCCAAGAGAGAAAACGAATAGCGAACAATAATACTAGAATACGTATATATAAATACATATATTAATTATTAAATCAAAATCCGATTTAATAATCCGGCTTAATCCTAACCCGCTAGTATTATCAACCGTCCGATTAAAGTCTGCGCAGCATGTGCACATATTTAATCGGACACCTGAATGTACTAACATACCTCATGTACGCCATATCGCTTGAACCGTGAAAACCCTCTATGTGGGACTCTAAAGATTCGTCAATACGCTGGCAGTGGATTTAACCACAAGCACGTCAGCGACACTAGCTGTACGTAACGGCTATCCAGGTATTGAGCGAAAGGGAGGCCGACGAGCAAATTCATCCTGAACCCCTACTGAGCCTGACAGTGACAATATCCGCACAGTCCGGTCTGTTCGTCTAAGAGTATCGCATATCGAGTCTAAGGGGGTGGATAAAGTCAGACCCCTAACAACGCGACATTTAGTGTCGGTATGAAACCCTATCACCACCTGAGAAACTATCGATCTTGGATCGATAATTCTCATCCACCGTAGCCACGGATTTATGGTGATGGCCATCCGTACACAACGCGACATCAACCCCCAATACTGGGAGAGACGAATCCCCGACGATCCGATCACTGCCTCCATGTGGCTCGGGACTATACCCAACTAAAACCTGTTTGCACGACTCCTTTGAGCCGGGGTAGGATAGTAATCAAAGCACAGTGGGAACTCACACGAGACAAATGACGATCTCAGGTCGACAGACTAACCTGTACACATGTCACCTGGGAACTGCTATCTGACAATAGGTATAATACCAACTAGCAGGTTCCCGGCGAGTCCGTCCAGTGTACTCATAACCCAATGAGCACCTGTATACTATCTTAGGTGAACAAACTAACACCAATGGCATGTGAGACCTGGCCACCGCCCCTCGTCGGGGTCTCGATCAGTATACACTAGTCTACACTGGAGTATCGATGCCCGGTCTCGATACTCCTACGACTAGGGACATTTAAGGATGTGCTTATAGACCCCAGCTCCCACATATATGATCGCCATCATAATGCTGGCAGTCAAGCAAGAATCCTATGGGCTCTATCAACATGATGATAAAGGCAAACCAGATAGCATACTATCTTCTTGAGTAAGACTGCTTTATCGGTATAGGTCCTCACTCAATCATCATAATCATAAGTCCGCGACTATGATAATTGCCTTGAGAGCACTATAGCCAACAATCTCCCACTTGCACTTTAGACCAATTATTGCGATGTCGCATACTCACAGCCCGTGTGATACCGAACACTCAACTTCTCTACTAATCAGTTTCGCAAAGCCCGTTTGCGAAAATGATTGAGTTCGAGAAATAGCCTCAGTGAGTGGATCCACTCCAATGTTTCTTTCGGTATCTCTCTATATCTCAACTTCGCGGAGAAAACTATCTCCCGAAATGAGCAATACTTGTCTTAGAATTTGTCTGGATGTCTGATGGGATCCAGTTCATAAATGAACTCCAAATCTAGCAAACTACTTAGACTGTATCGTCCACTGAACTTAATCCGTATCCTGCGCCATGCGTTTCCTCAGTATCCGCTTGGACCACCTGTCCAACAAACTGTCCTTCAAAAGAGGAAAAACTATAACTCTGACAGTCACTCTGTCATCCAGGTCACCGGGAAGCTTGAAATGATAACCGTCTCCTGAAGGAGGCTGCCGTTACCATATCCCTAGAACATCCATTTATGTTCATAAACTGCTTCCCAATGTTTTTCCACGATTGGACTGATATATCTGCTTATTGCAGCTAGTGCAAAAACAATATCTGGTGCGGTACTTGACATTTCATGATTAACTCAATTGCCTAAGCAAGTGATATGTTAATCATGTAGATCCCTCTCCCCTTTAGTCTGTAAGACACCTTTAGAGAGGTTGACTCCATCACCTGCAGGTTCACCACCATGCCAGAAGTTGTCCATTTAATGTCAAAGTACCCAGATTAGGATACTTCCTAAATCTAGATCCAAAACCATAGATCTAGTAACCAGAAAACCTCATATTACATTTATATCCTGTGTGGAGAAACAACTTTGTGACAACCATAGTACAACCGATCGTAGTATAGGAATATCTCTTCCTATCAAGTGCAAGTCATCCTAATACCTGGACATCACTCTCTACTACTTTCTTAGCAGATCCATCTTCTATTCTGATGAAGTCAAAGCCTATGACTGTTACATCAAAAATAGACGATCTATTTCCGCTATACCTGCTTTAGTCTTTAAATAGACATAAGCTACTTGCCTACTATACTTCCGCTGCTCCTACTGACTATAACAACCCTCTGGAAGAGTCATATACACGTGCACTTTTAAAGCCAGTTTAGAATGACGCTATACTCATCCTCCTGCCGGGTCTTATAGTCTAGAACAGCAGCAATGGCAAGTCTGGGTAAACAAGAACCTCCCTGTCACCATCTTTGAGAAGATCGAAGTACCTCTCGGGTGCCTGAGGTTGCCCACCAAAATCTGAACGTCGAAACTGATTGAATCGTTAGGTTCTATTAAATCTTCAGTAATCGTTTGTGGTTCTGGAATCACTCCCAGTTCTACCATACTCCTGTTTCCCCCAATCAGAGCAAGGCTCTATTTGAATTTCAAAAATTCAAAAAATTGAAGCAACGCTTCAGATTCCCAGCGCCGCGCCCAAGACAGCGCACCCAATCAGAGCAAGGCTCTATTTAAAATAAAAATGAAGGAAGCAATGCTTCAGATGATCTGCGCTCTGCGCTGTGTGACACGTGTCAGCGCAGTTGCACTGTGCTCTGCGCTGCGCAACACGTGTCAAGCACAGGTGCGCTTGCGCCAACTGTGCCAGCACTAAAACAGAATTAAAATTCCAGGAAGATCTTTCTAATCTTGTTAAAACAAGAAGATTATCTTCTGTAAAACAGAAGCCCTTGGATCAAAGATCCAACAGTAGGGAAAAATCCCTAAATCACTTAGAGAAAGATCTCTTTAACTGATTTAACAAATCAATTGGCACTATATAAAGTCCCTTAGACTCCAAGTCTAAAAGAGATACATAGAGAGATAGAGATACAGAGAGCTCTTCTAAAAACTTTGAGAAGAATTCAAAGAGAAAGAAAAAAGGTAAACCTTTGAATAAAAGAAGAATTTCTTCTAAAAAGATCAATGATCTAAGAACAAGATCAAGATCTTGGATAAAAAAAGAGAAAAAGATCAAAATAAGATCTAATTGAAAAAAGATAAAACAATAAAGAAGTAATTTACTTCATTGATTAGATCTTTTGATCTATATAAAGGCATTGCCTTTTGATGAACCATCGGTTCTTGAATCTCGAGGTAGAACCTCTAAAAAGATTCTTTTCTTCGATCTAAATTAGATCAAGATGCGCTTTGCGCTACTGTACAGTGCTCTGCACTCCTAATTTGTGCCGTTGCGCTCTTGGATTGGCGCAAGTCACCAGAGCGCGCCACGTGTCAGCAGCGTACTGGCGCAGCGCACTGTGCTAACAGACTTGCGCTCACCAGAACGCGCCACGTGTCTGCAGCGCACTAGCGCAGCACACTGCGCTAACAGACTTGCGCTCACCAGAGTGTGACACGTGTCACCTCCACATCAGTTTGCGCCTTGCGCTCCCCAATCAGCGCAAAGCGCCTGACAGGCCACTTGGCACGCTGTCAGACCATTGAATGCTCTGCATTATTAAAGAAAAGGGACAGAGCCCAATTAAAAAGGCCTAACAGGCCAAAATAAATGCTATGCATTTAATTAAAAATCCCAATACTGTGCATTATTTTAAAAAGGGGGCAGAGCCCAAGCAAAGGCCTAAACAGGCCAATCATGAACAAAATGTTAAACATTTTCAAATGGACTTAACCCAATTCTGGCCTTAAGTCCTCAAATTAAATTGAACCGAGCACAACTGCTCTCTCAAATCAATTTACACCCGGTTCAAGGGTACATCTCTGAACTCCTCTGACATTTGTCGTTGTAATCCTTCAACGTCGTCAGAGAGGTGACGGGTCCCGACAACCATACATTGATACGGACTGTGGGGTCCTTAAACTCGTGGACTAATGCGTCCTTAAACCAATATTCGTCCCCAAAATGGGAATGTTGGACCACCATGTCCCTAAACTGGCAATGGACCACTATGTCCCTAAACTAGAACAATAGAGCCCCCAAATGCTCTTTTGTCGGGTCTAAATGATCCTGTTAAGCTGATCTTAGTCTCAAATTAGACTAACGTATCCTTAACCAACGTTTAAGTTGATCTTAGCCTCAAATATGGCTAACGTATCCTTAAACCAAAACCTTTAAACAGACTTTAGTCCCAAATTGGACTATAGATCTCCCAACCAACTTTGGTTCAAGGGTACATCTCTGAACTCCTCTGATATCTGTCGTTGTAATCCTTCAACGTCTTCAGAGAGGTGACGGGTCCCGACGGCCATACATTCCATGGACCACTATGTCCCTAAACTAGAACAATAGAGCCCCCAAATGCTCTTTTGTTGGGTCTAAATGATCCTGTTAAGCTGATCTTAGTCTCAAATTAGACTAACGTATCCTTAACAAACGTTTAAGTTGATCTTACCCTCAAATATGGCTAATGTATCCTTAAACCAAAACCCCAAACCCAAATCTAAGAAAATACGGATTTGGACTAATCCACGTCCTACGGGCGACGACATAAATTAGTCTCCGTATACAATCCACGGGCAACCACAAACAAAACAAACACCCACGACATGAAGTGAACAGCTGGAGAAGGAGAAAGTTGTTACCGCAATGCAGTAGCATAATTAACTGCAGGGGCTTGCGCCTTCAGGGAAGAGCGTCCCCACAATAAAAATCCCCTCAGACGAGGGGGAATTTGACGAAGTCTGCTACATCAGCCGCATCCGTCCAAACCTCCGATACACGGTGCCATAAATCAACTTGGCATCTTCGGAGAGGTGGACGGATAAAACCAAATAGCATCTGCCTCGAATCTCAGGCAAGACGCCCATCGCGTCTCCGCCGCGTCATTCGGAGGGGAATAGATTCTGGCACGCCCGGTGGGACCTCTTTCTCTTTCCACTCCACACTTCGTGTGTCGTGTTCGCGAACGAATCGCGGTTTGCTGTGGTTGCCTGTGGATTTGAGGTACTTAGATTTGGTGTCTTGCTCCATGCAGAAAACATAAGATCGATGGCTTCAAACTGCACCACCTGCAACTACAACTCTCACTCCGTCCTTGCTGGAGGAGTGGCTTACGGGCCCCGAGCGGCCTCCCTTTTCAAGATGCCAGTGGAGCAGGTGACTCAAGCCACCACTGGACTATTCTTCGGGACCATGCTCCCACCGATGAGCTTCAATACCCTAATGACGTCGCAAGAAGCTCCAAAGAAGTCGGTCTTTGATCGGCTTACAACTACCGCGGCCCCTCTCAACGGGTCGCCCAACTCCACTGTCTCGGTTTTTAACAGACTAGGCCAGAGCTCCAACGGGCCCATGAAGAAGCCTGCAATACCAGAAGGCGTTATCCTGAAGCGGATAACCAACCCTGCTCCCGTTCCAGGAGAAATCACCAAGGTTGTTTCCCCTACTCGGAAGTCTTCTTTTGATAGGTTGACCGTCCCTATTCAACAGACGTCGGTCTTTAAAAGGCTGATACCAGAAAATTCTGACCAACACAGAGGGCATGAGGAGGTCACCCCTGCGGCTGAACCAACACCATCCCCGCGACATGCTCGCTGTCATCACTGGCGCCGAGTACGGAAGGCTGGGGGCAGCTCTCCCTCTGGATGTACTCCACCAGCTCCAATGGTGGGGATCGATGCTGCTGTTCCAACCGAGAACAGCTTTGAACTGCTCAACAAGGTGCGCAGAAGCTCTCCTACTGCAGTGCTGAAGAGAACCCCTTCACCTGTGGGGAATGATACAGAGAAGAAACTGGAGCAGCCCCCTCAGCGGCTGTCCTCTAAGATTTACAAAGTCTGGCGTCAAGTCCAAGATTCGGTTGTTGATCAAGACTACCTCCACCGACAGAAAAATATGAAGTTTCGGCAGGAGAAGGACTATTCTGTCAAGCCGGAAAAAGCAACAGCTGGCTGGGTGCCCACTGCAACGGCTCCCTCAACGTCAATCACTCAAAAAAAAGGAGGCCGCAAAAAGCCCCTGTGAACATGGCGAACCGTAAAAGCGCCGAACACAAACGCCCCAAGTCTGGGGGCATGGTGGTGCACACTGTTTATATGGCTTCCGGAAAGGAGGAAAGCCGTGCTTCGACGGGTCACCGACCGCTCACCCGATCCGTGACAAAAGCCCAGGAGCAGCAGCAGAAGCTCCAAGAAATGATGACTGCGATGGCCGCGCTCACCGGGCCAAAAGAAAGCACAGAAGCATCCTCGGATCAACGCCAGGAGCAAGAAACCGATGCCGAATTCCTTCGGAGAATACTGGAAAAGAAGGATAAAGAGGCTGCGGAACAAGCAGCCAATATAAAACGAATGGCCCTTCTGTTTCAGGACATGGTGGGTATGATGATCCAACAGGATCCTCCTGCTGAAGATCCTCCGATTGTCCTTGAAGATGATAGAGGAGAAACGTCAAATCCACCGCCGGCTCTTTCAACAGCCAAGGAGGAGACAATTTCCAAAGCTGCCCTGGATGAATATATAGCTCAGCAGATACGAGTTTACCAGGCAACTGAGGCAGCCGGTCAAGTTGTCAAAACGGGGAGACCATATCCGAGCTGGTATGATCAGATCAAATACCCACCGGGCTACACGATCCCGAAGTTCCATGTCTACAAGGGGACGGGGAATCCACATCAGCATGTCGCTTAATTCAGAGCCTTATGCGGCAACACTGGAGGCAACGATAAACTGTTGCTTCGCCAATTCGTCGGCAGCTTAGCA
Source organism: Agapanthus africanus (assembly GCA_030015575.1). Classification (NCBI taxonomy): domain Eukaryota; kingdom Viridiplantae; phylum Streptophyta; class Magnoliopsida; order Asparagales; family Amaryllidaceae; genus Agapanthus; species Agapanthus africanus. The sequence goes on along the minus strand of JASDDO010000004.1, from coordinate 374,542,878 downwards.
GAAACAACCTTCGAATGGTATTCGGAGCTGCCTAACGACTCTGTCAAAACATTTGCGGAGATGGAGCTGCTGTTTACACAAAGATTTGCAAGCGCCAGCGAGCGCACCCCGATCACCGCATTGATCAACGCCATGGTAAAGCCGGGCGAAACGTGGGTTCAATACGCAATACGGTGGCGAAACTTATGGTCGAAGTGCGAACAGCGCATGGAAGAAGCACCAGCGGTGAGCATGTTCGTGGGCACCCTAGACCCTCATGCAACTATTTCACAGTTCATGATGTTCTTTAAACCGACCATGTTCCAGGCTTTAATTGATAAGCTAGCCTAGATGGATCAAATGGGTCACAGACCATCTCCTCCGAAGCCGGAACCCCGAAACGACAAGGGTAAAGGGAAGGCGACCTTCGTTGCGAACACCCAACAGCAGCCCAGTGTCCCAAAGCTAGCGGATCAACTGGAAGAGAGACGTCGGTATTATAATGAGAAAATGAAGCGCCCTTACTCATTCCCGCGGGATAAAACGAAGAGGCTATTCGAGCTGGCGATGCGTAATAGGCTTATCAATCTCCCGAATCCAAGGAGACCACCGCAACCCAGCGAGATGAATAATCCCAATTATTGCCCTTACCACCAAACGGTAAGTCACCCGATCGAGGATTGCTTTGTCTTTAAGGGATGGATCGAGGATCAGTACCTACAAGGTAAGTTTGCGCTGTCTGAAAAGTGGAAAGTAAACCCACCACAGCCGCACACTCCAAAGAAGACGGGCACGCCGGGGGTAACTTGTTCTTTTGTTGAAGAAGCTCCATGGGAGGTCGTGCTTTCCGCCAAAACCAAAAAGATGCTGAATGATCTCCAGACATGCCCGGCGATCAGATGGAAGAACCCGTTGGAACCTAAGATCATCAAGGGGATGTTGAAGCCGCGCCCAACTCCAAAGATTGGTGATAGTCAAAGCGCTCGCACCCAGCCATCAAAATCTTTGAATAAGAAAGAGAAGACCCAAAAGCCCGCAAAGTTTGATGACAAGCGCATAGATCTGCAAAAACAGATCAACGCGTTGGAAGAATATAATCAGAAGGCGCGGACCCCAGTCACACTCCAAGAATTTCTCAGCCACGTCCTTGAGGACGGAGATGATGACAATAGAGAAGACTCGTCGGATGAATCTGAAGATTATGTGGCAAGCTGCCAAGTGATCTCTCACTCGTCAATAAATGACGAAGAATCTCCTTACACAGAGAAGCTGGGGGCAGATCCTGAGCCAGAACTTCTAGGACCATCAGATGAAATGATTGATGCATTCCTGAACGAAGCCCGTCTTAAAAGCTGATCGAGAGCGCGAGATGGCCATATTCGAGAAAGCCAAACGCCGGCGACTAGATGAAAGGGTCAAAACACTCCCACCGGATCAAAGTACATCCGACGCAAATGAAAGCAGGATCAAGACAAGGAAACGATTCGCCAAAGACATATCGATGGGGATGAAGCTGCCCTCTTTCAGAGAAAATTCTCCTGGCGGTATACATCTTGATGAAGCAGACGTACATCCTAACTTTTGCTTATATCATCAGAAGATCGCACATCCTACGGAAGACTGCAACTCCTTTAAGTGTTGGTGGTAAGGGTATGTCGCTCACAGGCAACACTTCAACAGGACAAAGCGTGAAGCTCGTAGACAGCGGAAAAATGCGACAGATGAGCGTAAAAGAATTGCCGGCGATTGTCATAGGGTTGATCCCGGGGGATCGCGAGTTCTCACCTTCGGGAGCGACTCCGACGAAAAAGTAGCCCACGGTCCTCTCTTCAAGGAATCCATCTCTGAAACGAAAGAATTGAGGAGTTGTGAGAACATTCAGCCGTGCAATCGCACGCTACCCGGAAAGAATCTCGGACCCGCAAATAAGGGATCGAGCAAAAAGGATAAAGGAAAGGGGAAAACGACCTTCGTCGCCAGCGCTCAACAACAATCGAATGACCGTAGACCGGTTGTTCTCCAAAGCAACTGTTCGCCTCCGAATGGCGGCCGACGACGCGAGGACGTCTTGCTGAGATTCGGGGCAGATGCTATTTGGTTTTATCCGTCCATCTCTCCAACGATGCCAAGTTGATTTATGGCACCGTGTATCGGAGGTTTAGACGGATGCGGCCGATGTAGCAGACTTCGTCAGATTCCCCTTCGCTTGATGGTTTTTTGATTGTGGGGACGCTCTTCCCTGCAGGCGCAAGCCCCTGCAGTTAATTACGCTACCGCATCGCTGTAACAACTTTCTCCTTCTCCAGAATTTCATTTCGTGTCGTGTATGTTTGTTTTGTTTGTGGTTGCCCGTGGATTGTATACGGAGACTAAGCAATATCGTCGCCCGTAGGACGTGGATTAGTCCAAATCCGTATTTACTTAGATTTGGGTTTGGTGTTTTGGTTTAAGGATACATTAGCCGTGCTTGGGGCTAAGATCAACTTAAACGTTTGTTAAGAATACGTTAGTCTGATTTGAGACTACGATCAACTTAACGGGATCGTTTAGATCCGGCAAAAGAGCATTTGGAGGCCCTATTGTTCCAGTTTAGGGACGTGGTGGTCCATATTCCAGTTTAGGGACGTGGTGGTCCATCGCCAGTTTAGGGACGTAGTGGTCCATATTCCAGTTTAGGGACGTGGTGGTCTATGTTCCAGTTTAAGGACATGGTGGTCCATCATTAGTTTAAGGACGTTTCGGTCCAATATTAGTTTAAGGACGTCTCGGTCCACGAGTTTAAGGACCCCGCAGTCTATATTGATGTGTGTGGTCGTCGGGACCCGTTACCTCTCTGACGTCGTTGAAGGATTACAACGACAGGTGTCAAAGGAGTTTGGAGATATACCCTCGAACCGGTTGTAAATTGATTTAAGAGAGCAATCTTGCTCAGTCAATTTAATTTAAGGACTTACGGCCAAAATTGGGCTAAGTCCAGTTGAAAATGTTCACATTTTGTTTGCATTTGGCCTGTTAGGCCTCTGTTTGGGCTTTCCCCTTTTTAAAAATAATGCATAGCATTACTTCAGGCCATTTATGCCTATTTTGACTGGGCTCTGCCCTTTTATTATAATGCAGAGCATTTGTTTTGGTCCATTGGACCTCTCAGTTGGGCTCTGCCCTTTAAATAATGCATAGCATTATGTGCAGTACTTTTATTTGGTCCATTAGACCTTTGATTGGGCTCTGCCCTTTAATAATGCATTGCATTTAATACTCTGACAATGCCCCATATGGCTTGTCAGGTGCTTTGCGTAATTAAAGAGCGCAAGCGCTCGTGGAGGTGACACGTGTCACGTTCTGATGAGCGCAAGCGCAACAGCGCAGTGCGCTGCGCTGCGCTGTTGCACTGTTGACACGTGGCGCTTCCTGGTGGCTTGCGCAATAGTGCAGTTTTGGCAAGTGCTGGGCACTGTTCTTATTCTTTTGGATCAATTTTAGATCAAAGAAAACAAGTTTTTTTCTTGTTTTTTAAAGAACCAGTGGTTCATGAAAGGTGCAAGGCACTGTTATCTTGAGAATCTTTTAGATTCAGAACCAATGGTTCATAAAAAGAAGTGCAAGGCACTGTTTATTATTTATTTTCTTTTCATTAGAGATCCTTGATCTTGTTCTCAGATCAATGATCTGTTCATAAGAGAATTTTTTCTTTTTCTAAAGGTTTTTACCTTTTTTCTTTGTTTCTTGAGGATTTCCCTCCAATTCTTCAGAGTTCTCTCTGTTTAATTTCTCACTAAATGTTCATGATTTGAGTTGAGGTTTGGGGTCCTTTTTATAGTGCTCATAAATTAGTTAAAGAGATCTTTCTCTGAGTGATTTGGGGAATTTTCCCCACCGTTGGATCTTTGATCCAAGGGCCTCTGTTTTATAGAAGAAAATCTTCTTGTTTTAAGAAGAACAGAAAAGATTTCTTTAAAATCTCAATTCTGTTTTGCGCAAACGCCTCAGCGCGTGACACGTGTCGCGCAGCGCTTGCACAGCTGTACTTGCGCAACTGCGCAGACACGTGTCGTGCAGCGCAGCGCTTGCGCAGCTGTGCTTGCATAACTGCGCAGACACGTGTCGCGCAGCGTAGCGTTTGTGCAGCTGTGCTTGCGCAGCTACGTAGACACGTGTCACGCAGCGCAGCATTTGCGCAACTGAAACGTTGCTTCCTTTACTTTTTGTTTTAAAAGAGCCTTGCTCTGATTGGACGCACTGCCTCGGGCGCTGTGCTGACGCATCAACTTCTGACACATGGCGCATTGTGCGCAGCGCACGGGATTTTGAAGCGTTGCTTCATTTATTAAAGGTTTTAAATTTTCAAAGCAAAGCTTTGCTCCGATTGGGGGAAGATGAAGCGTTGCTTCATTTCCCGCCTTGGAATTTGAACAGAGCTCTGCTCTGATTGGGGTAAACAAATGCCCCCCCACCGTTGCGCTTGCGTAGCCCCTAACGCGAGCGCAACGGTGGCAGAATTCCAACCGTTGCGGTAACTTTTGGAAGTTGAAAGGGCACTTGATGCCTATAAATAGGACCTTTGGTCCTTTACAGATGATCATTATCTCCAAAAAAATTTATTTTCAGAATCTTAGAGCCCTGCTCTTGTTTTTAAGAACTCTTAGATTTTCTTTAAGAGGAACTATTTAGGTAAGAATTAGTCTTGAATTAAATCAATTTTAATTAATAGAGCTTTGCTCTCATAGATCTTTGATCTAAAGAAAACCCTTCTGGGGTTTCACCAATAGAGCCTTGCTCTCAAGAATCTGTTTCAGGGTTTCCTGGCCCATGAATCAGAATTTTGCGTCTTTGGCAAAACATAGATCTCTTTGATTTAAAAAAAAATGAACTCTTAAGAGTTCGAATATGGATAATGAGAATTAAAAATGGAGTTTTGTATTTAATGGATTATATCATCTTTTAATAGTAACAATCTTAGAGTTCTCGGGGGATTTATTTAAATTCCCCCTATTAGGATTTTGGTAGTCAGGCCTGTTTGCAGAGCACTGCTCTTGAGGAGTTTAACTCTCTGTGTATATTATTTTTCTTTTTATCGCTAATCTTCCTGTGGTATTTCCTCCAGGCATAATGGCGGTGCGTCTATACAGTTTGCACGAGTTCATCACCTACGACGATATCCGCGCACAGGGCCGTCATCAAAACCAGGAGTTTACGGACGCCCAGTGTGCGGAGGTCATGGGTCGCCTCAACGCAAGCTGTGGTTGGCTGCTTCCTCATCGTTCAGCTCTCTTGAAGGTCGTGCTGGGAGAAATATGGAGAGCACTTCTAGGGTTTCACGAGGCCCTACCGCTCAATGCGCTGGATGATGCCGAAGACAAGGTGCATTCAGTGTACCTGACGGGGTTGATCTCGAAAAAATGGCGGGACAGCCTCATCGACATCCTACATCAAATTTGACAGCAGACGACGATAGTCGCTGCTTATCGAAGGCTGGGAGAGCTTGCCGAGGATCTTGACACACAGGAGCGCGAGAGGCTGCGTACAAGAATAATCAGAAAGGCCAGAAGAACTCTGGATAGCTTTACTTTTGAATTCCTCAATCCGTACCCTGGATCTGAGGTTATTCCATTGTAATAATATTTTTCGTTTATTGCTTTTATGATTGTAAGAACTTTTGGCAATATTAATGGAAATTTTTTATCCCAGCTTGTCTCTATTTTTCGTTCTGAATCTTTTGCTTATGCATGAATAAGTGTGTCTCGAACGCCTGATCAAATGTAAATCGGATGTTCTTTCTGTCGATTTCTTCTTTCTCTTATTATCAGCATGTTGTCATAATTAGCAGATAACAGAGTAAGCATCTTGATTTCTTCATAAGATAGCGATGGCTTAGGCCGCAGGTTCAGATCTGCTGCCTAAGACTTTCCAACTTTATGAGCCGTGAGGGTCTCATAAAGACTTTTCTCCCTACGGATCGAGAGGATCTCGTATGTGTATTTTCTCCTTAAGAATCGTGAGGATTCCTAAGTGTGCTTTTCTCTTATAAGTCGTAAGGATCCTATAAGAGAATTTTTCCTTCTTACGAGTCGAGAGGACCCGTAAGCGGTTGTTTCCCTCCTTGTCGAGATTCGACTTTGGAGAGTGAGACCCGTGAATAGTATGCAAGAGACCTTTTAGATCGACTTGCAGGGTCCCATTGTTCAGGAAGCAAGTTTTTTAGTCCTTGCTGCCTGAGGCTTCATCTTGCAAGTTGAGACGAATCGGGAATTTTCCCGCGGAGACACTGGTTTCTCCGCGAGCCGACACGAATCAGGAGGCTCTTGTCAAGGATTGTTTGTTTCCCTGAGTTGAGGTATTTGCCAAGGATTATTTGTTTCCCTAGTGCCAAGGATTATTTGTTTCCTTGGTGTTGAAACGGATCGAGAATTTCCCACGGAGGCACTGGTTGCTCTGCGAGTCGACGCAAATCAGGAGGCTCTCGTCAAGGATTGTTTGTTTCCCTGAGTTGAGGTATTTGCCAGGGATTATTTGTTTCCCTGGTGTTGAGACGAATTGAGAATTTCCCACGGAGGCACTGGTTGCTCTACGAGTCGATGCGAATCAGGAGGCTCTCGTCAAGGATTGTTTATTTCCTTGAGTTGAGGTATTTGCTAAGGATTATTTGTTTCCCTAGCGCCAAGGATTATTTGTTTCCCTGGTGTTGAGACGAATCGAGAATTTCCCACGGAGGCACTGGTTGCTCTGCGAGTCGATGCGAATCAGGAGGCTCTCGTCAAGGATTGTTTGTTTCCTTGAGTTGAGGTATTTGCCAGGGATTATTTGTTTCCCTAGCGCCAAGGATTATTTGTTTCCTTGGTGTTGAAACGAGTCGAGAATTTCCCACGGAGGCACTGGTTGCTCTGCGAGTCGACGCGGATCAGGAGGCTCTCGTCAAGGATTGTTTGTTTCCTTGAGTTGAGGTATTTGCCAAGGATTATTTGTTTCCCTGGTGTTGAAACGAGTCGAGAATTTCCCACGGAGGCACTGGTTGCTCTGCGAGTCGACGCGGATCAGGAGGCTCTCGTCAAGGATTGTTTGTTTCCCTGAGTTGAGGTATTTGCTAAGGATTATTTGTTTCCCTAGCGCCAAGGATTATTTGTTTCCCTGGTGTTGAAACGAGTCGAGAATTTCCCACGGAGGCACTGGTTGCTCTGCGAGTCGACGCGGATCAGGAGGCTCTCGTCAAGGATCGTTCGTTTCCCTGAGTTGAGGTATTTGCTAAGGATTATTTGTTTCCCTAGCGCCAAGGATTATTTGTTTCCCTGGTGTTGAAACGAGTCAAGAATTTCCCACGGAGGCACTGGTTGCTCTGCGAGTCGACGCGGATCAGGAGGCTCTCGTCAAGGATTGTTTGTTTCCCTGAGTTGAGGTACTTGCCGAAGACACTGGTTTCTTCGGAGTTGGGATGAACCGTCGAGATTTGGCTTCGTTTTCTGGCGGAGCCTGTTGGGAAAGTATGGTTCCCTCTTTGTTTATGCCCTTGGATTGTATACAGGGATCGATGTGATCTTAACTGTAGGGCCAAAGTTTTATCATCATCATTTTTTTTGTTTTATTTCCGCGATACTCTTTCATTTCAGCTTTTATATCGCGAAGGTCACGATTGCCCAATCATTTCGGCTATTTTTCGCGGTGCCCAATCATTTCGGCTGTTTATTTTATTTTTACTCGATGCTTTTTATTGCGAGTTGCCCAATCATTTCAGCTATTTTGTATGCATACGTTTTTACTTGCTGCTTTTTATTGCAAGTTGCCCTATCATTTCGGCTATTCCGTATGCATGTGCGGCCTACTGGCTTTCCGCCGTAAACCTGGAATTAGACACCGATTTTGGCATCAGCACCGCTACAACTGGGATATTTTCAGGAGCGAGTCATCATTTGCCTCTGTCGATGTCGAACAAAGGTGGCTTAGCGAACAGGGTTAAGGTCCTGTCGATTAAGGCTTTTAACTTCATGAGCCGTAAGGGTCTCACAAAGGTGTTTCTCCCTATAAGTCGTGAGGATCTTGTAGGTGTATTTTCTCCTTGGGAATCGTGAGGATTCCTATGTGTGTGTTCTTCTGTAGGTCGGAAGGATCCTACAAGAGGGTTTTCTCCTTGTAAATCGAGAGGACCTACAAGGGTTGTTTATCATGTGTACATATCCCCAATCACGGATGAAACTTGGTTAGGGAAATGTTTATTCACGCCCGTGGATTGTATACAAGAGTCAGTATTGAACCACTTGTAGGACAATATCGAAGGTTGTGGGGGTTGCTTAAGCACAGGTTTAGGTCTCTGTAACTTAAGACTTTTAAATCTCATGAGCCGTGAGGGTTCCATAAGAGAGTTCTCCTTACGAGTCGTGAGGATCTCGCAAGTGTATTTTCTCCTTAAGAATCGTGGGGATCCCTAAGTGTGCTGCTCCCTTGTGAGTCGTAAGGATCTCACGCGGATGGTTTCTCCTTACAAGGTCGAGGGGACCCTATAAGTGTCCTTTAACGAGGTTGCGCCCTTTCAGGTTTTCAAAAACACCCGCCGGTAGTCCTGCTGTTTTTACTCACGGAGCCCATTCGGGTTTTCATCCGTGCCCATTTTGCTTATGGACATACCGTTTTTATTTTATTTTATTTATATTTATTTTCTTCTTCCCCTTTTTTTTACGAGGTCGCGCCCTTTCGGGTTTTCACGAACACCCTGCTGTTTTTACTCACGGCGCCCTTTCGGGTTTTCATCCGTGCCCTTTTTTGCTTATGGACATACCGCTTTTATTTATTTATATATTTTTAATATTTTTTTTGTCAGCCTACGGATGCTGCGGTATTAGTTTAAGGACGTTTCGGTCCGTCATGGAGAAGGCCGGCTACTGCTTATAAAGCTTGAGCTTAGGAAGATGGCGAGCGGACATATTCGTCGTCATCTATCATTGACCTAGGCTGTGGCTCATTATGCGTAGTATTTCTTTAGGAAGCGACCGTTTATTGGCCTGAAAGGCCTTTCACCGTGCATATCCATGAGTAGATAGGCCCCACCCTGGTAGACCTTATCTATGATATACGGGCCTTCATAGTTTGGCTCGAATTTTCCCCGCTTGGCGCGATTGGGGATCATAGGCCTTTTGACCACTAGCACGAGCTCGCCTTGGCGGAATGTCCTCGGTCGGGTCAGTCTTTCATATGAGCGCGTCATCTTTGCTTTGTAGGCCTCCAGATTTTGCTGCGCTATGAGCCGGGTCTCATCGAGGGCATCGAGCTCCTCAAGCCGAAGTTGAGCATTTTCTTCATCCGTTAGCTCGTAGTGGACTGCCACTCGTAGAGAGGGTAACTCTATCTCGAGGGGGAGTACTGCTTCCGTACCGAATACCAACGCGTACGGCGTTGTGTTTGTGGCCGTCTTGAACGTAGTTCGATATGCCCAGAGAGCTTCTTGCAGTCTCTCGTGCCAGTCTTTCTTATTTCGAGACACCGTTTTCTTCATGATCTTTGTCAAGGTCTTGTTGAAGGCCTCTGCTAGACCGTTAGCTCGCGGATTATAAACCGAGGAATATCTCCAGTCTATATTGTGTTGTTGCGCGAAGCGACTGATCTTGTGGCTTCTGTAGGCTGGCCCGTTATCGAAGATGATCCATCTCGGCGTCCCAAACCGATATATGACGTGCATCTTGAAGAAATGGAGGATATTCTCCGTCTTAACTTCCCTCAGCGGTACTGCCTCTGCCCATTTGGAGAAGTAATCAGTCGTCGCCAGGATAAAACGATGTCCTCTAGACGATGCTGGTTCGATGGGGCCGACCATGTCAGTCCCCCATATTTCGAACGGCCAGCTAGCCACCGTTGGATGTAGTGGATTTGGATGCTGGTGGATGAAGTCCCCATGAATTTGGCATGAGTGGCATTGCTTCGCATATTCGAGGCAGACCTGGATCATTGTGGGCCAGTAGTAGCCCATCCGTTTGATCTTCAACTTCATCTTTGGGCCTGCTTGGTGAGAACCGCAGAGTCCGTCATGAACTTCCTGGACGACTCTTTTCGCTTCATCAGTTCCCAGGCATCTCAACCACAGAGAATCAAATGACCTCTTGTACAGAGTATCGTTGACGAAGGCGAAAGACAGAGCTCGTTTCATGAGCTGATGTCTTGTGGATGCTTCTTTAGACATTCGGTGGGACTTAAAGTAGTCTATGAAGACTTCCCTCCAATCCTCAGCCTTTTCCCAGTCTTCTATTTGCAAGGTCTTCTGTTCAGTCGCTCCCTTCTCTTCGGATGATTCCGGAGATATTCCTGCTGGGGCAAGCACCCGACGACTCTGTATCATGATTCTGATGTCATCGAGGTTCTCATCAGCCAGTTCCTTGGCGAGCTTGGCCAACGCATCCGCTTTGCTTTTTCCACGCGCGGTATGTTCTCCAAAGTGTAGGAAGGAATTTGGGTCAACAATTGTTGCACCTTTTCGCCGTACTTCACCAACTCCGGTTTGCACGTTTGGTAGTCGTCGTTTACTTGACTAACGACTAGCTGGGAATCTCCATATATGAGGAGGTTTTCAATTCCCATGTCGATGGCGATCTCGAGACCTGCTATCAAGGCTTCATTATTCGTCCTCGGCTCTGTCAAGGAGAAAGCAAAGCGCATTATCCCTTCTTGTGGAGTCACGAAGATAAGGCCTACCCCCGATTTGATTATAGGGGTACTCTGTTTGCGTTTCTTCATGGAAGACGCTCCATCGAAATAAAGCTCCCATCGGGTATCACCATCGTCGATCGCATCGAACGCATGTTCGTCTGGAAGATCGCAATTTAAAGAAGAATCGGCGGGTATCGGATGCTCAGCGAGGAAGTCGGCGATGGCCTGGCCTTTCACCGCCTTGAGAGGCTGATAGGTTATCGAGAACTCCATCAAGAGCTGGGACCATTTAGCGAGTCGACCAGTCAGTATGGCCTTCGACATCAAATATTTAAGGGGGTCCACCTTTGAAATGAGACGGACCTCATGCGCCAACGCATAGTGCCTGAGCTTCGTTATCGCGAAGATCAATGCCAGACAGTGTTTTTCAATGGGGGAGTAGTTGCTTTCTGCCCCCAGTAGAACTCGACTTAAGTAGTAGAGTGCTCTTTCCTTCCCTTGATCGTTCTCTTGTGCCCATAGTGCGCCTAAGGAGCCTTCGAGAGCGGTTGTATAAAGAATGAGGGGCTTTCCCTTGACCGGAGCAGCCAGCACTGGCGGGTTCTGCAGGTATTGTTTGATCTCGTCCAGCGCACTTTGGCATTTTTGGTCCCAGACGAACGGGGTTCCCTTCTTCATCAGGTGGCTGTAGGGACGACACTTGCCTGAAAGATTGGCTATAAATCGCCGTATATACGCGAGCTTCCTTTGGAGAGACCGCAGCTGTTTAAGGGTCCTTGGCGGAGGCATTTCCATGATCGTCTTGATCTTTGATGGATCTATTTCAATACCTCGGTGTCGGACGATGAATCCTAGGAATTTACCCCAGGAAACCCCGAACGCACACTTAAGAGGGTTCATCTTCAAGTTGTATTACCGAAGGCGTTGAAATACGGTCCTAAGATGCTCGAGATGTTCCTCGTATGATTTGCTTTTAACCACGAGGTCGTCGATATAGCATTCGACGATTTCATGTATAAGGTCATCGAAGATCTTCGTCATGGCCCTCTGATAGGTGGTGCCGGTGTTCTTTAGACCGAATGGCATCACCTTGTAACAGAATATACCCAAAGGAGTCCTGAAGGCGGTGTGCTTCTGGTCTTCGGGATCCATTTTTATCTGATTATATCCTGACGAGCCGTCCATGAAGGAGAAAACCTCATGAGTGGACGTATTGTCTATCATCAGTTCGGTGACTGATACTGGGAAATCGTCCTTCGGGCAAGCTTTATTGAGATCCCGGAAGTCTACGCATATGTGCACTGTCCCATTTTTCTTCATCACCGGGACGATGTTGGCGATCCATTCAGGGTATTGAACTTCCTGGATGAAGCCAGAGTCGATCAGCTTCTTGACCTCGGCATTGATACTCATCTCAAGCTCGAGCCGCATTCTTCTCGGCGCCTGTTTGACTGGCTTGACGTCCGGAGATATCGCCAATCTGTGCACAGCAATTTCTGGATCTAGTCCCGGCATTTCGGAATAGTTCCACGCGAAGCAATCTCTATGCTGTAGAAGTACGTCCTTTAACGCAGCCACCCTTTCTTCAGATAGCAGCTCGCTGATGAATGTCGGTCGCGGGTCATTCGCCGTTCCCAACTCAATTTTCTTGAGGTTATCTGCAGTGGTATGGATTCCATCTTCCAGCTCTTTTGGCGCAGGCGGGAACTCTGAGATTACCTCGTCGTTGCTGTTTTCAAAGCACCGGGGAAGGTCATCCATGTCCTCAGGCTCTTCTTTTGATATCGTTATCACGTGACAAGTACGAATTCGCTTCCAATCCCAATGCAGAACTGGTTCTTCTTTCGTGGCATTGGGCTCGTGCTTTTGTGGCGGCGCTACCCTTCAGTTGTCGGACAGAGCGAACTTGCCAAGCTGATACTGATCTTCGACCCAATTCTTGAAGGTGAAGCAGTCCTCGAGAGGGTGCCCTGTCACTCGGTGATAAAAGCAATAGTCCGGGTGTAAGACCTTGCCCGCTTGTTCGGGGTGTTTAGATTCCGGCAGTGTAAGCATTTGATGTTTTAGAGCAAGATCAAGTATCTTCTTCGTCTTGTCCCGAGGAAACGAGTACGCTCGACCCATTTTATTCATGAGGGATAGATCAATAACGCTCGACTCCCATTTGCGTGGCTTCTTAGCCCTGCTTTGTTGCTGTTGGGCGCCTTTTTGGCCTCTTGACTTATTTCTACTTTTGCATCGAGCCTTCTTTATAACAGGTTGACAAGGAGCGGCATTTTCATCTTTCACGGCCTGTTGGAGAAGGCGTTGCGTTTTGGCTTTCTCGTAGATGACCATTTCACGGTTATGATCGTCCCGGACTTTTTGACCCGCTTCCTTTATAAGCTTGTTCATTTGTTCTTCGAACGAAGGACTGGGCTCCTTTGCATCTGGAACTTTCACCGGTTCAGGATTAGCGTTCTCCCATTGAGCATCCGCTTCTTCATCGAAGTCATACACGACGTAGCAGCTGTTTAGTAGCTCTCGTTTCTTTGACCGGATGTATCCAAGTCCTTTTGTCTCCATTCTCCCATTAGGCAGTTTGCGTTGAGTCCCGGGAACGTTCCAGACTTTGTCATAGAATTTAGCTTTTCGAACGGTCTGCTTGAAGGATATCCCTTGGCGTTTCAGCAGCTTTTTCAAACCCTCCGTATAATATCTGGGAAGACGAATAGGCTGAAGCCTGTCGAGCGTAGGATCTGCGCCATGCCAGATTTCTTTCTCCACTTTGGTTTCTTTAGAGCGGTAGAATAGAATTGCTTTTTCGCTTTCTCGCCTGGGAGGGATATGGAGTGTTCGCAGCTCTTCTACACTGTAGATATTAAGCGCATCCAGTTCTTTACGGTGTTTAAGCGGCACCATGGCTACTTGTAGACTTTGCTCTTCGTCAGCGGACATTTGTATTGAAGGTCGAGCAGAGAATACAGCATGGATATCATCTTCCGAGTCGCTACCAAAGATCAACGTAGGAGTGGATGGTCCTGGCTTGTTGTGTTGGGGCGGACCCGAATACACTATCTCCTCTTCCTCCTCGGTATCATTCCCGAAAACAGGGATGGTGGCGTTAGCTTTATTGTCCGGCTTGTGACACCTTTCCGTGTCTTCGAAATCCTGTAAGAAGTATTTGGCATCTTCATATTTGCGAACTTCGTTCACGGAAAACGGATTCAGTTCTCCCGCAACGGTATACTCGAGACCATCCTTAGCGTATTTCATACACTGATGTTGTGTAGAAGGGATGGCGTTGTACTCGTGTAACCACGGTCGGCCGAGCAGAACATTGTAGCATGTCTTGGCGTCTATGACGTGGAACTTAATGTCCGTGACGAGTAGCCCGAAGCGTAGCGTCAGTATCACAGACCCAAGAGTTCTTGATGACTGGGAGTCAAACCCAGAGATGGTGATCTTGTCTCGAGCAAGGTGTTGGACGCTCATGCAGATTTCTTTTAACACCCGCACATTGAGGAGGTTAACGGAGGATCCATTGTCGATCAGGATTTTTCCTATCTTTATATCGTGGCAGTATCCTGAGACATAGAGGGGGCGATTGTGTTCGCACGTCCCAAGAAGAAGGTCTTCATCACCAAAAGCGATATCGGCCGTGTGCACTTCCTCCAATTCATCCTTCATCTTTTCTTCAGCCAAGAAAGCTTGGAATTATTCCGGATCTTGTAATGCCTTGATTAATGCATTTCTCGCCTCCTTTGATAGCAAAAGGGCGTCAAGAATGCTGAGTTGTGAGGGTAGCTTTCTCAGATGCGCTAAGATGTTGTAATCCACTTTATTTCTTTTTGGCGGGTCCTTGGCACTTAGCTCCTCCACCACTTGGTCATCTAAGACGATATCTTCAGAGACCTTTTCTTTCCCTTTATCTTTTCTATTTGAAGGTCCGAGATTCTTTTCAGGCAGCGTCTGATTACGTAGTGGGATATTTTCGCAAACCTTCGGCTCTTCTTCTTTTCCCGAAGTGGACTCTTTAAAGATAGGGGCAAGTTCCAGCTCCTCATCAGAATCGCTCCCGAATGTAGGCACTTGTGACCCGCCGGTGTTAACCATGCAACCATTGCCGGTAGTTCTTTTAATCTCTTCGGTCGTATTCTTCCTCTCCCGACGAGTTTTATGCATTTCCCGCTTAAAGCGTTGTCGATGAGCAACGTATCCTTGCCACCATCTATCGAAAGCTTTGCACTCTTGAGTGGGGTGCGAAACCTTCTAATGATATAAGCAATAGGAGGGGTGCATTTCTATTTCACCAGTAATTTTTCCTTCGGAGGATGGTAGCTTCATGCCCATTGATATGGCCTTAGCAAACCTTTTCCTCATCTTGAATTGGCTTTTGTCGGTAGTGGAGGTGTTTTGATCCAGCAGGATCGTCTCAGCCCTTTCATCAAGTCGCCAGCGCTTGGCCCTTTCAAATATAGCCGTCTCGCGTTCTCGATCAGCTTTACTTTTCAATCGAGCTTCATTAAGGAATGCGTCAATTACTTCATCTGATGGTCCCAGAATTTTTGGTTCAGGATCTGCCCCCAGCGTTTCAATACAAAGAGTTTCCTCATCGTCTATGAACGAGTGGGAAATCACATGACAGCTCGCCACGCATTCTTCAGATTCATCAGATGAACTTTCTCCCCCATCTTCCTCTTGAAAGACGTGATTGAGGAACTCTTGGAGTGTAATGGGAGTCCGTGCCTTCTGGTTGTATTCCTCCAGCACGTCAATTTGTTTTTGCAAGTCCGTGCGCTTGTCGCCAGGCTTCACGGGCTTCATAGATTTCTTTTTCTTCTTCTTCGAAGATTTTGACGGTTGGTTGCGAGTGCTTGAGCCACCACCATCGGTCTTTCGAGTTGTACGTGGCTTCAACATCCCTTCAATGACCTGCGGTTCCAACGGGTTCTTCCACCTAATCGCTGGACATGTCTGAAGATCGTTTAGCATCCTCTTTGTCTTGGCTGATAATACAACCTCCCAAGGAGCTTATTCGACGACGGAGCATGTTGCCCCCGGCGTATTCGTCCCTTTAGAGGTGTGGGGTTGCGGGGGATTCACCTTCCATTTGTCAGATAATGCGAATTTGCCCTGTCGGTATTGGTTTTCAAGCCAATTTTTGAAAACATAGCAATCTTCGATCGGATGGCCCAATACTCGATGATAAGGACAGTAGTTGGGCTCGTTGACGTCACTTGGTTGCAACGGACGTTTCGGATCCGGCAGATTTATGAGTCGGTTGCGCAATGCCAGCTCGAATAACCTTTTCGTTTTATCTCGGGAAAACGAGTTAGGACGCCCTAGCCTCTCCTTAAGATCTACGTACGGACGCATATTATTTTGACGCACAACCGGCTTCGAGTTGCTCGGTTGTTGTTGAGCATTAGCGACGACGATCACTTTTCCCTTCCCTTTGTCATTTCGGGAGTCCGGCTTTGGAAGAGGGGGTTTATGGCCCATCTGATTCATTTGCGCTAGCTTGTCAATCAAGGCTTGGAAGGTAGTTGGCTTGAAAAACATCATAAATTGTGAGATGGTTGCTTGCGGATCAAGGCTTCCCACAAACATACCCACCGCGGGAGCTTCTTCAATGCGCTGCTCGCACTTCGACCATAAGTTCCGCCACCGTATAGCATATTGAACCCACGTCTCGCCTGGCTTTACCCTGGCGTTAATCAGTGCCGTCATCGGGGTGCGTTCACTGGCGCTTGCAAAACGCTGGGTAAACAATAGCTCCATCTCCGCGAAGGTCTTGATAGAGTCATTCGGGAGTTCAGAGTACCACTCGAACGCCGTATCTGATAAACTTCCAACAAACTGGCGAAGCAACAGCTTGTCGTCACCGCCGGTGTTGCCGCAGAGTGCCCTGAACTGGGCAACATGCTGGTGAGGATTACCCGTCCCCTTGTAGACATAGAACTTGGGAATTGTGTAACCCAGCGGGTACTTGATTTGTTTGTACCAACTTGGATATGGCCGCCCTGTTTTTACGACCTGGCCGGCTGCTTCGGTCGCATGATGAACCCGTATTTGTTGGGCTATGTACTCATCCAAATCAGCTTTGGAGATTGTATCCTCCTTAGCCGTCGACAGAGCTGGCAGAGGATTTGATGTCTCTCCCCTATCGTCACCAAGGACGATCGGGGGATCTTCAGCCGGAGGATCTTGTTGTATCATCATCCCTATCATGTCTTGGAAGAGGAGGCCCATACGCTCTATATTGGCTGCTTGTTCAGCAGCCTCTTTGTCCTTCTTCTCCAATATTCGACGAAGGAATTCGGCGTCGGTTTCTTCCTCCTTGCGTTCATCCGAGGACGTTTCAGGATTTTCTTTTGGCCCTGTAAGTGCGGCCATAGCGTTCATTATCTCTTGGAGCTTCTGCTGCTGCTCCTGCGCTTTGGTCACTGATCGCGTAAGCGGTCGATGACCTGTAGATATGCGACTGTCCTCTTTACCAGACACCACATAGACGGTGTGAACTACAATGCTCCCTGACTTAGGGCGTTTGGGTTCACCACCTCTGATATTTGTCGCCGGCGCGGGGGTTTTCTCCGGCCTCCTTCTTTTGTGGGTCGTTGAAGTTGAAGGGGCCATTGCAGTGGGCACCCTAGAGATCGTTGTCCCCTGCTGTTTAATAGGACGGTCTTTTTCTTTTTGCACCTTCGTCCTCTTTTGTTGACGAGAGTGATCTGGGTCGATCACGGAGTCTCGAACCCTTCGCCAAACCTTGTATATTTTTTAGGACAGCCGTTGAGGGGGCTGTTCTTGCTTTGTTTCCGGAACCCTCTCCGCTGGCGGAGGAGATCTTTTCAGTGTAGCGGTTGGGGAATTCTTACGTACCCTCCTCAGCAGTTCAAAGCTGTTCCCAGTTGGAACAGCAGCGTTGACTTCCACCACTGGAGCCGGTGGAGTTAGCCCTTAGGGGGAGTTGCCCCCTGTCTTCCTTACTCGTCGCCAATGGAGACGTCGAGCATGACGAGCCGTTGGGACTGGCTCGGAGATTGAGACAGCTTCTTTTTGCCCCCTGTCTGAATGAGGCGCCGGTGGTGTTAACCTCTTAAAGACTGAAGTTGTCTTTTGAGGGATGATATTCAACCTGTCGAAGACAGATCCTCGAGCAGGGGCAGGAGCAGGAGCAGGAATCGTCAGTCATGAAAAGACTGACTCTTTGACAGGGGAAGCCGCCTTGACGACTTCTGGAGCAGCAGTTATTGCCTTCCTTGGGACAGCCAATTTAGAGTTCTGATCCATCCTGGCGAAAACAGAGGCTGTTGGTTTGGTAGTGGGCGACCCGTTGATAGGGGCCGTCGTAGCAGTGAGCCGGTCGAAGACCGACTTCTTGTTCACTTCCAGTGCAGGTATTGGCATAGAGAAGCTTGTAGGTGGGATCATGGTCCCAAAAAACAGGCCGGTGGTGGCCTGGGTCACCTGTTCTACCGGCAGAGCGAGGAAGGAAGCCGCTTGGGGCCCATATGCTAAACCTCCAGGGGAGGTGGAGCGTCCGTTGCAGTGGAACTTCGAGCGGTTGGTGCAGTTAGAGGCCATTAATGCTTGAGTTCTGTGCCAGGCAAAAGACTAAATCTTAGTAACTTGAAATCCAAAGGCAACCGTTAACAAACCGCGATTGGTTCGTGAAGACGACACACGAAGTGTGGAGTGGAAAGAGGAAAAGGTCCCACCGGGCGTGCCAGAATCTGTTCCCCTCCGAATGGCGGCCGACGACGCGAGGACGTCTTTCCTGAGATTTGGGGCAGATGCTATTTGGTTTTATCCGTCCATCTCTCCGACGATGCCAAGTTGATTTATAGCACCGTGTATCGGAGGTTTAGACGGATGCGGCCGATGTAGCAGACTTCGTCAGATTCCCCCTCGCTTGAGGGGTTTTTGATTGTGGGGACGCTCTTCCCTGCAGGCGCAAGCCCCTGCAGTTAATTACGCTACCGCATCGCTGTAACGACTTTCTCTTTCTCCAGAATTTCACTTCGTGTCGTGTATGTTTGTTTTGTTTGTGGTTGCCCGTGGATTGTATACGGAGACTAAGCGATATCGTCGCCCGTAAGACGTGGATTAGTCCAAATCCGTATTTACTTAGATTTGGGTTTGGTGTTTTGGTTTAAGGATACATTAGCCGTGCTTAGGGCTAAGATCAACTTAAACGTTTGTTAAGGATACGTTAGTCTGATTTGAGACTAATATCAACTTAACGGGATCGTTTAGATCCGGCAAAAGAGCATTTGGAGGCCCTATTGTTCCAGTTTAGGGACGTGGTGGTCCATATTCCAGTTTAGGGACGTGGTGGTCCATCGCCAGTTTAGGGACGTAGTGGTCCATGTTCCAGTTTAAGGACGTGGTGGTCCATCATTAGTTTAAGGACGTTTCGGTCCAATATTAGTTTAAGGACGTCTCGGTCCACGAGTTTAAGGACCCCGCAGTCCATATTGATGTGTGTGGTCGTCGGGACCCGTCACCTCTCTGACGTCGTTGAAGGATTACAACGACAGGTGTCAAAGGAGTTCGGAGATGTACCCTCGAACAGGTTGTAAATTGATTTAGGAGAGCAATCTTGCTTAGTCAATTTAATTTAAGGACTTACGGCCAAAATTGGGCTAAGTCCAGTTGAAAATGTTCACATTTTGTTTGCATTTGGCCTGTTAGGCCTTTGTTTGGGCTTTCCCCTTTTTAAAAATAATGCATAGCATTACTTCAGGCCATTTATGCCTATTTTGACTGGGCTCTGCCCTTTTATTATAATGCAGAGCATTTGTTTTGGTCCATTGGACCTCTCAGTTGGGCTCTGCCCTTTAAATAATGCATAACATTATGTGCAATACTTTTATTTGGTCCATTAGACCTTTGATTGGGCTCTGCCCTTTAATAATGCATTGTATTTAATACTCTGACAGTGCCCCATATGGCTTGTCAGGTGCTTTGCGCAATTAAAGAGCGCAAGCGCTCGTGGAGGTGACACGTGTCACGTTCTGATGAGCGCAAGCGCAACAGCGCAGTGCGCTGCGCTGTTGCACTGCTGACACGTGGCGCTTCCTGGTGGCTTGCGCAATAGTGCAGTTTTGGCAAGTGCTGGGCACTGTTCTTATTCTTTTGGATCAATTTTAGATCAAAGAAAACAAGTTTTTTCTTGTTTTTTAAAGAACCAGTGGTTCATGAAAGGTGCAAGGCACTGTTATCTTGAGAATCTTTTAGATTCAGAACCAATGGTTCATAAAAAGAAGTGCAAGGCACTGTTTATTATTTATTTTCTTTTCATTAGAAATCCTTGATCTTGTTCTCAGATCAATGATCTGTTCATAAGAGAATTTTCTCTTTTTCTAAAGGTTTTTATCTTTTTTATTTGTTTCTTGAGGATTTCTCTCCAATTCTTCAGAGTTCTCTCTGTTTAATTTCTCACAAAATGTTCATGATTTGAGTTGAGGTTTGGGGTCCTTTTTATAGTGCCCATAAATTAGTTAAATTAGTTAAAGAGATCTTTCTCTGAGTGATTTGGGGAATTTTCCCCACCGTTGGATCTTTGATCCAAGGGCCTCTGTTTTATAGAAGAAAATCTTCTTATTTTAACAAGAACAGAAAAGATTTCTTTAAAATCTCAATTCTGTTTTGCGCAAACGCCTCAGCGCGTGACACGTGTCGTGCAGCGCAGCGCTTGCGCAGCTGTGCTTGCGCAACTGCGCAGACACGTGTCGCGCAGCGCAGCGCTTGCGCAGCTGTGCTTGCGCAACTGCACAGACACGTGTCCCGCAGCGCAGCGCTTGCGCAACTGAAACGTTGCTTCCTTTACTTTTTGTTTTAAAAGAGCCTTGCTCTGATTGGACGCACTGCCTCGGGCGCTGTGCTGACGCATCAACTTCTGACACATGGCGCATTGTGCGCAGCATACGGGATTTTGAAGCGTTGCTTCATTTATTAAAGTTTTTAAATTTTCAAAGCAAAGCTTTGCTCCGATTGGGGGAAGATGAAGCGTTGCTTCATTTCCCGCCTTGGAATTTGAACAGAGCTCTGCTCTGATTGGGGTAAACAGCAACAAGCGGCAACCTCTCTATGAGAAGTTGAGGCATCCTTACTCATTTCCTCGAGATGAAACAAGGAGGCTGTTCGAAGTGGCAGTGCGCAACAGGCTTATCACTCTACCGGAACCGAAACACCAGCTACAGCTGAATGATGTCAACAATCCTAATTACTGCCCTTACCACCAAGTATTGGGCCATCCGATCGAAAACTGCTACGTCTTCAAAAACTGGGTTGAAGACCAATACCGACAGGGCAAGTTCGCGCTGTCCGAAAACTGCAAGATGAGCCCGCCACAACCACATGCCCCTAAAAAGATGGACATGCCGTGGGCATCGTGCTCATTCATAAGGAAAACCCCATCAACCGAAAAGTCAGTAAACTAGAGATTCGCCTCAAATACGGGGACATTGGACCACTATGTCCTAAAACTGGCGAAAGACCGAAACATCGTTAAACTAACGATGGACCACTATGTCCTAAAACTGGCTGATGACCGAAACGTCCTTAAACTAATGGCGGACCACTACGTCCTAAAACTAGCTGTTGACCGAGATGTCGATAAACTACGGTGGATTACAATATCCAAAAGCCGATAAAAAAAATGATAAAAAAAATATAAAAACGGTATGCCCATAAGCAAAAAGGGCGCGGATTAAAACCCGAAAGTGCTCCGTGAGTAAAAACAGCAGGGCTACCGGCGAGTGTTTGTGAAAACCCGAAAGGGCGCAACCTCGTTATATAAAAAAAAGAGAGAAGAAGAAAAGAAGAATAAAAATAAAGAAAATGGTATGTCCATAAGCAAAATGGGCACGGATGAAAACCCGAAAGGGCTCCGTGAGTAAAAACAGCAGGGTTACCGGCGAGTGTTTGTGAAAACCCAAAAGGGCGCAACCTCGTTAAAAGACACTTACAGGGTCCTCTCGACCTTGTAAGGAGAAACCACCCGCGTGAGATCCTTACGACTCACAAGGGAACAATACACTTAGGGATCCTCACGATTCCTAAGAAGAAATTACACTTACGGGATTCTCACGACTCGTAAGGAGAACTCTCTTATGGGACCCTCATGGCTCATAAGATTTGAAAGTCTTAAGTTACAGAGACCTGAACCTGTTCTTAAGCAACCCTCCACAACCTTCGATATTTCCCTACAAGCGGCTCATACTGACCCTTGTATACAATCCACGGGCGCGAATAAACATTTCCCTAACCAAGTCCCATCCGTGACTAGGGATATGTCCATACGGTAAACAACCCTTGTAAGCCCTCTCGACTTATAAGGAAAAAACCCTTTTGTAAGATCCTTACGACTTACAGGGGAACACACACCTAGGAGTCCTCACGAACCCTAAGGAGAAAATATACCTACGAGATCCTCACGACTTGTAGGGAGAAATACCTTTGTGAGACCCTTACGGCTCATGAAGTCAAAGCCTTAGTCGACAGGACCCTAACCCTGTTTACTAAGCCACCTTTGTTCGATATCGACAGAGGCAAATGATGATTCGCTCCTGGCAATATCCCAGTTGTAGCGATACTGATGCCAAAATCGGTGTCTAATTCCTAGCTCGCAGCGAAAAGCCAACGAGCCGCACATGCATACGAAATAGCCGAAATGATGGGGCACCTTGCAACGAAATCAGCAAGTAAAAATGTATGCATACAAAAACAGCCGAAATGATTGAGCAATTCGCAATAAAAAGCAGCGAGTAAAAATAAAATAAATAGCCGAAATGGTTGGGCAACTCGTAATAAAAAGCAGCGAGTAAAAATAAAATAAAGAGCCGAAATGATTGGGCAACTCGCAATAAAAAGCAGCGAGTAAAAATAAAATAAAGAGCCGAAATGATTGGGCACCGCGAAAAATAGCCGAAATGATTGGGCAATCGCGACCTTCGTGATATAAAAAGCTGAAGTGATAGAGCATCGCGGAAAGAAATAAAGAAAAATGAGATTTTCGCCCTGCAGGTGAGATCACATCGATCCCTGTATACAATCCAGGGGCACAAACAAAGAGAGGATCATACCTTCCCAACAGGCTCCACCAGAAAGCGAAGGAATTCCCCTAGTTCCAAATCTCGATGGTTCACAGACAGCCTAGAGATCATCAACGACGTTTCTCCTTACTCCAGCAGGATGCAGATGTGACGTCAACAAACGACCCCAGGGTCAAAACAACGGAACCATGGCAAAGTCCCTAGTTCCAAATCTCGACGGTTCACAGACAACTTAGAGATCACCAATGGCGTTTCTCCTCACTCCGGCAGGATGCAGATGCAACGTCAACGAAAGACCCCACGGTCAAAACAAGGCGAAGCGACGGTAAAATCCCAGCTTCACCTCAACATTCGTCTTGATACAGTAGACGAGATGTCAACAATAACGTTCCTTCGCAGTCCAGTAGGATGTAAATGCAACGTCAACAAAAGACCCCATGGTCAGTAAAGCGGAGCCACGGAAAAGTCCCTAGTTCCAGGTCCTAACGGTTCACAGGCAACCTAGGAACCACCTCGATGTTCGTCTCGATACAGCAGACGAGATGTTACCCCAGCGTTCCTTCCTCCAACAGGATCCGGACACGACAAAGCAAACGAAGCAAAGGCCAAATTCCTAGCTTCAGGGTCTTAACGGCAAGTCATATAAAGACTGAAAGACAATCGGAGATCATCTCGCACCAGTGCGGAGTGGTCACCATCTCGACGTTCGTCTCAACACAGCAGACGTAATGCCAGCAAATGAAGCGAAGGCCAAATCCCTAGCTTCAGGGTCTTAACGGTAAGTCATATAAAGCCTGAAAGACAATCGGAGATCATCTCGCACCAGTGCGGAGTGGTCACCACATCGACGTTCGTCTCGACACAGCAGACGCAACATCACCAAAAGGAGCCATGTCAAAATCCCTAGTTCCAAACCTCGACGGTTCACCATCAACCTAGACACAACCGCGACATTCGTCTCGATATAGAGAACGCAATGCCAGCAAACGAAGCAAAGGCAAAATTCCTAGCTTCAGGGTCTTGACGGCAAGTCATATAAAGCCTGAAAGACTATCGGAGATCGTCCTACACCAGCGCGGAGTGGTTATGACTCATCGGGGCTCTCCAAAATGAGCCTAACCTCAAGTAAAAAGTGACATGGAATATCCCTACGCTTGCTCTTTCGACGGTAATATTACCTGGAAGATTACTTGAAGACGTCTTGTCCAGCCCCCGAAGGGATCATAGACACGACAATCGCAAGGCTACTCGAACAGCAAGATTGCCTATCGAGGAATACATCAGCCAACGCGACGGTACGACGGACAACACCCTAAGTACCACAGACCCTAATGGACCTCTGTCGTAAAGAGCATAGGTTAACTGTGACGTTAGGATATTCTTGTGAGAAATGCTCGATTCGTCTCGACTCGTGAGGAAAAGCCTTAGGCAGCGGGGATTAAAAAACCTGTTTCCTAAGCACTGGGACCCTGCAAGTCGGTCCAAAATGGACTCTTGCATACTATTCACGGATCACACTCTCCGAAGTCAAATCTTGATAAGGAGGGAAACAACCGCTTACGGGTCCTGTCGACTCGTAAGAGGGAAAAATTCTCTTATAAGATCCTTACGACTTATAAGAGAAAACACACTTAGGAATCCTCACGATTCCTAAGGAGAAAATACACCTACGAGATTCTCTCGATCCGTAGGGAGAAAAGTCTTTATGAGACCCTCACGGCTTATAAAGTTGAAAAGTCTTAGGCAGCAAATCTGAACCTGCCTCCTAAGCCATCATTACCTCTTGAAGAAGCCAAGACAGGATACTCGCTCTATCATCTGTCAACCATGTTTACTAAGGCAGCATACTGATAATAAAAGAATGGAGAAAGCACAGAGATGACACAAGACATTGCAAAAGAAAATGTGTATATCTTTATTCGTGAATTCAATTAAGTACAAGGCGAATCGTATAAAAGAATAAAGAATGTGTACATATTATTCAATGATTAAAAGTGTATAATTGATACAAAGCTACTGAGAAGGAAGCGTCTTAAATAGCCCCATCGATTGCTCTCGCATTTCCTTTAACGCCTCCTCCTGAGCGGCTACCGCGGCCACTTTTGCTTCCACCTGGGCCCGCTGCTGCAGGTAGGATGAAAGTTGCTCCTCAACTACCTGCTGGGCTGCCTCCTGATTTGGTGCATCCCGCTCGACGACGTCAAGCTGCTGCCTTAGTGTTAACCCTTCGGAGATGCATTGCAGAAGGCCTTCAAAGATAACCTTCAGCCGTGCAGCATTTGCATCCTCCTGAGCATGCAGTTGGGCAGATTTGCTCGAAGTCTCGCCGCGCTCCTTACGCCTTAAAGCAACTTCTTGTTCGAGATGGCGAAAGTAAGGAGCGCTCTGCTCGATCCATGCCGCCCGTTGAGTGCTCGCGGCCAAGATCTCGGGGGCAGGACGCATAGACTCCAGTTGATACAGGCGGTCCTCGATCTCCCTGCAGTGATTAACCCAAGACTCGACGACGCCTTCATTATGAAAATTTACAAGCGTCGCCAGCATCGGATTAACCTCCGCAGCGAAATCTGTGGCAGATGGGGGAGCGTCTGCGTCAAGCTCTTCGACGTATCCGCTCAGCATGCCCAAACCCATCGCAGCACCCTTTGAAGATGGACGTCTCAGGAAAGGGCCTGCCGGCATTATGATGCGAGACTCGAAGGGGGCCGGAATCGGAACGACAGCTGAAAAACAAAACACAATCAGATGACTGTTTAAGAAATATAAGAAAGTCATCAATGGGAGAGTTTACTATACCAGCTGCAGCAGGCGGCAAAGCCGGGAGGGCCGGTGGCGCAACCGATCTTACATATCCTCCTTCGATTTGTAGCACTGCAATCAGGGCGAGGAAGAATCAGAAATAATTCCATTACTGAAAAAAGGAAGGGTATTAATTGAAAACCATACTCACCAGTGCCGCTAGAGGAAGCAAGCTCTTAAGGGAAGGAAAAGTGTGGGTGCAGCACCTGGTAGAGGTGATAAAAAAGCACTCCTGCAAAGACGCAATAGTACGACATTAGTACATAAATTATGCGGCCGAAAGATAAAACTAATGGGTTGCAAATCCATACCTTCCAACATTTGCGATGGCCCGAGAGAAGGTAGAGAGGTAGCCACCGTCAAGGCAGTAACTGACGGCGCTCCTTCGAGCAATGGGGCATCAACACTGGCCGCACCTGCGTTAGAAACAAGATAAGCCCTGTCAGGAAAGGTCGCAGAATAAAAGAAGGACGGTAACCCGAAATTTACCTGATGACGATCCGGCCGAAACGACGGCGTCTCCCTCCATTGACATGAGACCACCTCCCGACGCCTCATCGCCAGACTCTATGGGAGCCGTCGTCGTGCTCGCGAGGCCAGGAGACGGCGGAGGACCGTAGGCGGGGAGAGCAATGATCGGAGCATTGCCAGACTCTTGAGAGAGAGCGGCTGGCTTGTCCTCAGGAATCATGCCCGTCTCACCCGCTACTCCCTCGAGCTCAGCGGTCGCGGCTGTCTCTTCCACCGTTGCCATAGGGTCGTCGGTCTCAGCCGCTCCATCCGCTACTGCCCCAGGCTCGGTTATGGCAGCCGTCTCATTTGCCGCTACCTTGGGCTCGGCATCGGCGACCTTCTCAGGCATAGTAGGCATGACCGTATCGTCAGCCACAAGCTCGGGTCCAGCATCCCCGGCTACGTCGCCCATCGTCGCCTCGGGTTCAGCCAGTACCTCCTCCACTGTCCCCTTAGGCTCGACGGTTTCCGCCGCTCTTTCAGTTGGAATTGGCCCTGCAGGACAAGATATATAAGAAACGATAGTTGTACAACTCTTACAACAAAGTCTCGAAAGACATATTACCTGAGGTGGATCGATCGTTGGCGTCCCGAACTGCATGCATCGCCCGTCTATAAGCTGTAGACAAGGCGATCGGGGACTCTTCTGGAGGAGTAGCTGCGGGAGTAACAGCGCTTGGGCCCGCTCCCACGGCCAAAGCAGCGTTGCGCTCCTTCGCCTTGCGCCTCAAGCGCTTCCTCTCCTCCCGGGCCGTCACGACGGACCTTGTCGAAGCTTCTTTCATCAAGGCGTCATCGTCCGCGTTCAGAGTTGCCTCCAGAGCCTTCAAGGCATCCCTCATCGGCTTTTTGAGTCGGGTCTCTCGTGGCAGCCCCGAAGAGGCCGGAACTTCAGTAGCTGGCTTGGGAAGAGTCCTCGTATCGGCTTGCGCAGAAGATCCCGCGGCCCCTGCAAAAAGACAAAGAGAAGATTAGATTGGCTATAAAAAAAATGAGAATAAAGATTCAGTGAGCCGAGACATACCAACGCCCGACAGAGCGCGTTTCCTTTTCTCCTCCTGGAAAGTTTTGAGGGAAGCAGCGATAGCTTCTTCGGTGGTAATGCCTGTTTTAAAAAAAAAGGGGGAAAAGCATTAGTCAAACACAATGATAAAAGTATGATGCAATGACTGAAAAATACAACTAGTCATTACGCGATGTTGCGAGTTTGGCCAACCACGCTTCGAGCCTTGCCGATTGCTCAGAAGCCGCGATGGCGGCCGGCATATCGGTGTCTGCTGGACCTACGAAGAAACTCTCGTTGCTTCCGTACTCGCTTAGGCCTTCGGTGAGAGGGGCCTGAGGCTCTAAGCCAAGGATGGCGTTAAGAGAAAGAACGGACTTCTTCTTCCTCTTCTGCGGGCGGATCCCGGTCGCCGCCAGAATCATTTTACGCTTCGCAGGCACCTTAGGATGGCGGGTTCCGATGTCCGAGCCCACGCCAGACTCGGGCGAAACTATATTCACCGTCTCCACTGGAGCATGGGGCGCTGGGGGCGCGTCCACGGTATCACGAGGCGGCAATCCGCGCGGAAGGCTCAACACGCGCGGTGGTTCAGCTCCCGCATCTCTCAGCGGAGGAACGACAGGGGTCCTTGGCCTCAGGGGAGCTTTGCGGTCGCTACCAGGAGGCACACCCTTGCGGTCAACCAACAATCGCCTTTCTTCCTTAATAACGGCGCCCGTCGAATGCTGGTACCACGCCGTATATGTATTAAGGATATGTGGGGCGCAATTCGGCTCGCTGATGAAAAAATGAGAGCCCGTATTCAGACGCATGAAGTGATGCAGTGCGCTCTGCATCCCTTCTTCAGTAGCAGCATGTTCCAGCAAGAAAGCCTCCAATGGCACTCCTTGATTATAGCTTAGTTGCTGGGCAAAACGATGCGGGTTGTATCTCATGAAAAGCGCCGTATCGTTTTGCCTAAACACTAGGAAACCCGGTCTGATCGAATACAAATGGAGGGTCTCCCGGGCTGTCAGAACTGAGGCCTCGTCTTTGAAGATATCTTGCAATGACCGCACTGTGGTAGTAGACGCCTTTCTGATGGTTAACACTTTGTCGGTGAATGTCATCCCGTCTCCAACTGTGCGGGGTCGAAGGAGCAAACCTCTGGCGTGCCGCGGCGACGGATTGACAATTGAGGCGCCGACCAATCGCATGATCCGAGGGAGGCTGCACCTGTCATAGAACGAAGGCCTTTTGTGCATACCAAAAACGCTAAGTGCATGTAGCTCAAGCCATGACATGAAGTAATGCATCGAGAAGATCACGTGCGGTACTCCAGGTTCATTAGCATCCGCCGCTTGACTAAGGCCGTGATATAGGTTGGCTAAGCTGGCGATCCCAACGGCCACTTTTACCCCAATGGTCATCCGGTGAGCTGGCTAAAAGACAGATGGCCTCATACGGTGAAGGTGCATCGGGAGCGCAAACCAGCTCAGCCATAGCCCAAGAAATCCTAAGAAGAATGCTTCCTCATCCATTCCGGGGACTGCAACCTCTGCAAAAGGGACAACCGGGGAGTTAGGAAGGAAGAAACTCTTTTGATCTACCTCCATCCCTGGCAGGTTGTCCAAACCCAAACCGAAAGGGTCATTAAGCGTGGAAAACTTAGCAGCCTCCGCCGAGAGGATGTTTGGGTGAAGGAAGCGAGCGATGAAATCCTCGAAACTGACCCCGCAGCCCCCAGATTCGATGGAAAGGCCCTCGTAGATATTCAACACTTTGATCAAACTCGGAAACTGATGTTGAGCAGCGTTCTCCGGGATAAGGCCCATTATCACTGGCTTAGCACCGAAGACATATTCGTCCGTGGGAAGCAGCTCCTCATAATGCTCCCCTATGACCGGTAAGCCGGAAACTTCTGTGAACTCCTCTAAAGAAATCAACACTTCCCGGTCCAGTGCGAGGAAAGTGTGAGTAGGGATATTCCACTGCTCCAAAAAAGCCTTAACCCACCAGGTGGGAAGCGTGGGATATTGGAAGAGAGAAGCATAAACAGCGGTGTACAACCCAAGCCTCATCAATTGCGACTTCTTTGCTGACAAGATGTAGCGAGCCCACGGCAGATAACCGATCGGATGACGGGGGATCAGACCTATATTATATGGTTGCCCCCAGGGTCGCGCCTCGCCTTGACAAATACGGCGTCCCAAGATATCCAAAACCATGGGAGGCTGAACGGGAATTGCAGCTATAGCGGGATGAAGAAGGCCATCTGAAGTCCAATCAACCATCTCCACGACATACTTCACCGGGGGTGGGTTGGCATAATGGATCGCCATAATGGGCTCCGATGGTACTGCGCATGAAAAGCTCTGTCGACCCCTGATAATCTGATTGTACCATGACCCCCAAAGGTGAAGATTCTTATGTTTCGGATCATGGTCTCTGATCAAAGCTAGAACCTCTCGGTCTACGGGTGCTCCGGGGAATCCTCCCTCCGAGCAAACGAATGGGAACGAGGCATCGAAAGACATGTTGCCTGCAAAAGAAGAGGGACGAAGATCAAATGTCAGTATTATAATTTTTAATTTCTGACACTTGATTCTTTAAAATTTGTACTATACTGCAATGCAGTGTAGAGGGGACCAAAAGTGGACCCACAAAATCTGGATGACAATGCATCAGTTAATAAGACAGCCCCATCATTGGATGGGACTGTCAATTAATGAGTAGACCCCCAAAAGAATACTCTCATTAAATGAGAAATCCCTAGAGACAAGGAGAAAATCTCCCCTTTCAGAGCAAAGCTCTATCACAGAGTGACACTTGTCAAACTCTGGTCTCAAGGGAATAAAATTCCTTAAAAGAGCCTAGCTCTGTAATAATGATGAGAGAATCCATTAAAAGAAAAAAAAATTAATTAACTCCTAGAAATTAAAAAATTTAGGATCTTAGAGATCCATGAAAACACTTAAGAGTTCTTCATTTTTAGATCAAAAAGATCTATATTTTGTCTATGAGCAAAGCTCTGTTCATAGGTAAAAACCCTGAAACAAGATCTCTTTAGATCTATGGATTCTTGAGAGCAAGGCTCTGTTGGTGAAACCCCAAAGGGGTTTTCTTTAGATCAATGATTTATGAGAGCAAGGCTCTGTCAATTAAAATTAATTTAATTTAATTTAAGTTAATTTTACCTAAAAAGTTTTCTAGAGTTTAACTCCTAAGATTCTTGAAAGCAAGAGCAAGGCTCTGAAGTTCTGAAATTAAAAATCTTGAAGATGATAATCATCTGTTGAGGACCAAGGGTCCTATTTATAGGCGCTTGTGCGCCCCTCAACTCCTGAGTTGATCCAACGGCTAGGATCTTGCCACCGCTGCACTCACGTGTGCGCCACATGAGCGCAACGGTGGTGGGGCATTTGTTTCCCCCAATCAGAGCAAAGCTCTGTTTGAATTTCAAAAATTCAAAAAATTGAAGCAACGCTTCAGATTCCCAGTGCTGCGCCCAAGACAGCACACCCAATCAGAGCAAGGCTCTATTTAAAATAAAAATGAAGGAAGCAACGCTTCAGATGATCTGCGCTCTGCACTGCGCGACACGTGTCAGCGCAGTTGCGCTGCGCTCTGCGCTGCGCGACACGTGTCAAGCGCAGGTGCGCTTGCGCCAACTGTGCCAGCACTAAAACAGAATTAAAATTTCAGAAAGATCTTTCTAATCTTTTTAAAAAAAGAAGATTATCTTCTGTAAAACAGAAACCCTTGGATCAAAGATCCAACGGTGGGGAAAAATCCCTAAATCACTCAGAGAAAGATCTCTTTAACTGATTTAACAAATCAATTGGCACTATATAAAGGCCCCTAGACTCCAAGTCTAAAAGAGATACATAGAGAGATAGAGATACAGGGAGCTCTTCTAAAAACTTTGAGAAAAATTCAAAGAGAAAGAAAAAAGGTAAACCTTTGAATAAAAGAAGAATTTCTTCTAAAAAGATCAATGATCTAAGAACAAGATCAAGATCTTGGATAAAAAAAAAGAGAAAAAAGATCAAAAGAAGATCTAATTGAAAAAAGATAAAACAATAAAGAAGTAATTTACTTCATTGATTAGATCTTTTGATCTATATAAAGGCATTGCCTTTTGATGAACCATCGGTTCTTGAATCTCGAGGTAGAACCTCTAAAAAGATTCTTTTCTTTGATCTAAATTTGATCAAGATGCGCTCTGCGCTAGTGTACAGTGCCCTGCACTCCTAATTTGCGCTGTTGCGCTCTTGGATTGGTGCAGGTCACCAGAGCGCGCCACGTGTCAGCAGCGCACTAGCACAGCGCACTGGCGCAGCGCAATGCGCTAACAGACTTGCGCTCACCAGAGCGCGCCACGTGTCTGCATCGCACTAGCGCAGCGCATTTCGCTAACAGACTTGCGCTCAGCAGAGTGTGACACGTGTCACCTCCACATCAGTTTGCGCCTTGCGCTCCTCAATCAGCGCAAAGCGCCTGACAGACCACGTGGCGTGCTGTCAGACCATTGAATGCTCTGCATTATTAAAGAAAAGGGACAGAGCCCAATTAAAAAGGCCTAACATGCAAAAATAAATGCTATGTATTTAATTAAAAAGCCCAATGCTGTGCATTATTTTAAAAAAGGGGGCAAAGCCCAAGCAAAGGCCTAAACATGCCAATCATGAACAAAATGTTAAACTTTTTCAAATGGACTTAACCCAATTCTTGCCGTAAGTCCTCAAATTAAATTGAACCGAGCACAACTGCTCTCTCAAATCAATTTACACCCGGTTCAAGAGTACATCTCTAAACTCCTCTGACATTTGTCGTTGTAATCCTTCAACGTCATCAGAGAGGTGACGGGTCCCGACAACCATACATTGATACGGACTGTGGGGTCCTTAAACTCGTGGACTAATGCGTCCTTAAACCAACATTCGTCCCCAAAATGGGAATGTTGGACCACCATGTCCCTAAACTGGCAATGGACCACCATGTCCCTAAACTAGAACAATAGAGCCCCCAAATGCTCTTTTGTCGGGTCTAAATGATCCTGTTAAGCCGATCTTAGTTTCAAATTAGACTAACGCATCCTTAACAAATGTTTAAGTTGATCTTAGCCTCAAATATGGCTAACGTATCCTTAAACCAAAACCTTCAAACAGACTTTAGTCCCAAATTGGACTATAGATCTCCCAACCAACTTTGGTTCAAGGGTACATCTCTGAACTCCTCTGATATCTGTCGTTGTAATCCTTCAACGTTTTCAGAGAGGTGATGGGTCCCGACGGCCATACATTCCATGGACCACTATGTCCCTAAACTAGAACAATAGAGCCCCAAATGCTCTTTTGTCGGGTCTAAATGATCCTGTTAAGCTGATCTTAGTTTCAAATTAGACCAACGTATCCTTAACAAACGTTTAAGTTGATCTTAGCCTCAAATATGACTAACGTATCCTTAAACCAAAACCCCAAACCCAAATCTAAGAAAATACGGATTTGGACTAATCCACGTCCTACGGGCGACGACATAAATTAGTCTCCGTATACAATCCACGGGCAACCATAAACAAAACAAACACCCACGGCAAGAAGTGACCGGCTGGAGAAGGAGAAAGTTGTTACCGCGATGCGGTAGCGTAATTAACTGCAGGGGCTTGCGTCTGCAGGGAAGAGCGTCCCCACAATCAAAAACCCCTCAGACGAGGGGGAATCTGACGAAGTCTGCTATATCGGCCGCATCCGTCCAAACCTCCGATACACGGTGACATAAATCAACTTGGCATCTTCGGAGAGGTGGACGGATAAAACCAAATAGCATATGCCCCGAATCTCAGGCAAGACGCCCATCGCGTCTCCGCCACGTCATTCGGAAGGGAACAACTCCCACTTCTGTTTTTCTGAAAAAATCCATTTTACTAAAACTGTGGCGAGTGAAGAACAATATAAATACGGATCTTTCTGATGGTAGAAAGTTAACCCTCGTCAAAGCCCGAGATAACCCACAAACTACCATTACTGAAACGTGCCTTGAGTTTATCCAGATTCTTGTTTTAAGTATCAGCCGGACAACTCCCTATACCTTAACATCGTTAAGATATAAATTGATTCTTTATGTATCTAATATAGAAACAAAAGCACAAATCTAATTTGGAACCAGATTCAAAATCATGCAGCTGTCTCCAGTGCATATCAACCAAATGGAAAGAGGACAATCAACATTACTCATCTTGGAGTGCATCCATATATGAGTAACCCGAAAGAGAAGCAAGTTCTCAAAACCATTACTATCAATGGAATACCAAACACAAGTATCTACATCTTCGACTTCCTCGAAGAATCCTGATACTTACAATAAATGGTTCTTTACTTTATTCTTATACCTATAACTTCTCAAAATCTGAACCTTGCATTTCAACGAAATACATGTCTAGAATCAGAGAAGTTATGAGTAAACAGAATACAGTGCGAGTACCAACCCCATTGTCCTAATGGACACTAGACAACATACAATACTTTGTATAAGTCCCATGAGTTCAACAACTCAAACCCTGTGCGTCGTAGGTTGAAAAACTGTAGTATGGTTAAGAAGAATTACACCGCTGTTGAATGCACCTTACCTAATCACCAGCTGATATAGGTAAATGTCACAGACATAATATCAAAAGGTTATATCTCACTTTATAAAATAAATGTACATATATATCAGTTTGAAATTGGTGCATAACAACGGATATTCAAAACCAAATATTTGCCATCTGGCAAAATCCAGATGATTTCCTCAAATATCACCAATTACAACGAATTCCGATATAATGAGGATCTAATCACCCAATTCCCAATATCTTACTCCCACTCACCATCCGTAATAACATGCAGATGTGGGAAACTGATCTGGTAAATACATACCCTGGAGTTAGATTCCAATTGGGAAAACAGTTTTCAATTAATATCGCACAGTGAAACTGAAACATGAAAATGTTTCGAAGGGGTAACTGGGTATTCCTAGTAACGCCTCTTCTACTATCCTGATTCACGACAGTAACCATATACTTACCCGCCCTCACTGCAATCCCTTTATTATGTCTTTACTTATTACCTTCTGTATATCTCCTTTACGCTAATTGGTTTTCTTCATTCCCTACCTTTCGGCACGAGCCTAAGGTTTGGAAGAAAACTATCCAATAAGCGTAATAGGTGTACTCTCCTAATCCTAGGAGCCCTTGCAACCTGAGAGAAGGTAAAGAGAAAAGACATCTGAATAATCCTATTCATTTTTCTCCTGAACCAGAATCCATCCTCAAAAAAGTTCCTTCGAGTTCGTATGTAACTATACGATGGATTTATCCAATGGAAGTGGATATCCGTAGTGATACGGAGTGTTCTAGAGAAAAGCAAAGTGGATGTAGGAGTGGCAGGGGTATACACTGTCTTTGTCGTGAATGATGGTGATCGCAATTTCCTTTGCCATTATTCTAATCCCTTTATATGTCTTTACTTATTACCTTCTGTACACTACAGTTAAGCTTGTTGGTTTTCTTCCTTCCCTACCGTTCGGCACCTGCCTTTGGTCTGGAGGAAGACTATCCAATAAGCTCAATAGGTGTACCCTCTCTTAATCCTAGGAGCCATCATAACCTGAGAGAAGGTAAAGAGAAAAGACAACCGAATAATCCTATTCAATCTCTCCAGAACCAGAATCCATCCTCGAAAAAGTTCCTTCGAGTTCATATATAACCATACGATGGATTTATCCAATGGAAGTGGACGTTCGTAGTGATACGAGGTGTTCTGGAGAAATGCAAAAGTGATATAGAAGTGGCAATGATATATGCGACACTGTGACATTCCAAAAGCCAAAATATTTTAAGAAAGTTCGGTTAATTGGGTTCATGAGTTTTAGTCAAAGGTCGGGTCATAGTCGCAGCCAGAGAGAGAGAGAGAGAGAGAAGAAACATTCAGCGTGCACTCTAACCTAGATCAGAATGGTCAATCACTTTATCTAATCTGGATGGCTTTCACTGTTTCCTCGAATTCTCCTCCAAACCCAAAAGGAGAATTAGTCGGAATCACCCGAGGAGTAATCCTACTCATCAGTGTGAATCGGGATCCAACTATCATCGCATGATAACTCAGTGGAAGCCACTCAAGTCACCACACTCCAGAAGGTATGCGCAAGCATGGCAAGTTTCCTGTATGTTTGAAACTTCCGATATGATTTTTACCCCTAACGACTTCATGGCCTTGATAGAGACCAACGTGCCATAAGTCGCTAGTCAGGTTCATCCCGTCATTATCCAAAATTGATCTAAACCTACCCGCACAAGCCCTTGATAGAGACCAACGTGACTATGCGGCTGTCCTAGATAATCGCATATCCATGCTACAGACACGTATCACGCAGCCACCGTACACTATGCCTTGATAGAGACCAACGTACATAGCACGAATACTACGAGACACCTATCTGAAATGACGGAGTGCTACGGCTGGTTTTTGGCGAAAAACCTTTAACGTAATGAACTTGATATTGTTGAAGGAATCCAAGTGGTTTTATAAATATATAGTGGCGAAAACTTTTTCTAAAGAGGTCACTCCCGGTGAAGGGATCTCGGCTTTTTCCCCGTCGAATGGGGTGCAGGATAATCCAAACTGAATACCACGATGCAAAGCAAAAATAATCGACTATAGTAAAGTTATTACGTTGACGCAAACTTTTACCCAAGGGGTCACTCCCGATGAAGGGATCTCGACCCTTGCCTCGTCGAATGAGGTGCAGGATATTCCAAACTGAATACCACTGTGCAAAGCAAAAGAGAACGTCTGTAATGTTAGTTTTTAAAAACTTGGTTCCAACAACATCATATATAGGTTTGTTTTATCCCTGTATTGATAAAAATCTATGCAGTCCCATCAATTAATCACACCAGAAAAGAACGAAAATAAAATGTACGTATATGCCATCCGCATTCGCCACTGGG
Source organism: Agapanthus africanus (assembly GCA_030015575.1). Lineage (NCBI taxonomy): Eukaryota > Viridiplantae > Streptophyta > Magnoliopsida > Asparagales > Amaryllidaceae > Agapanthus > Agapanthus africanus. The sequence goes on along the minus strand of JASDDO010000004.1, from coordinate 374,506,949 downwards.
TCCCGTCATCACCCGTTAGGTTACTTAACTAACGATAGAGCGGGGACTGGGCTAGCGCGGGTGCAAAACATATACAACATTTACTAGTATATATAAATATATATATAACATTCGTCTCAGGCATGATATAAAGCAACATCACAGAAACATCACAGAGACAACACAGAATTGTGGATAATCTGGAGCCCCGGGTTTCACTTGAGCCGCAAGTGAGACCCGACGTTCCCTGTCGTGTGGATAGCATGTGCAATGAAACCTAGACCCCTACGAGTGCGGCAAGTTACCCGCCAAAACCAGAAGTGAGGCATCCCCCATCAACAACGTGAATGGGCCACCCAGCACTTCTCGGAATCCGGTAACTTGAGCACCCCTCCGTGGGTTATACCTATACCCACTACGAGTGCGGCGAATAGCCCGCCAATTCTAGAGTAAGGTCCCCTCTGTCCCAACGCCATGAGATGCGGACCAGTTGCCCTCTAGAACCCGGCTATTCGTGCACTCAACCGCGGGGTAATCCTAGTACAGAAAAGAAAATAATATACAAGGGTGACATCGACCTCAGCCCCGTCGTGCCCCAAAAGAATAATATACAAACTGGCAGTGACGACAGTCCACATGTCGGACGCTCGCCCCGCAATATCAAATGTACAAATGAAATAAAACTGTACTAACATTACACCATAGCTATCCACCACGACGATCCAATCAACATCACAGCACAACACAGAATATCAACGTGAATGTCACGTTCGCAAACCCGTCTAAAGGAACATATAGCAGTTAGACGGGTTTACCGATCAAATGACATTCACGGTCGCAGATAGAAATGTATGTACTGTTAAACGCACACTTAAAATATCGATCGACTAAGTTCCAAATTGGCCCCAATAGCAAAACCAACACTTCACAGAAACCTGGGCCAAAACAGGATATTACAAAAATCACAATTCCAAGCCAGGGGGCTACAGGAAAATTTTTGAAGCCCGTCGCCACTAAATGGCCGAGGATCCGCCGCCAATAAGGGGTAAGTGCGGCGGTTCCGCGGCGCTTTAGAGGAATCAGAAGCCCAAGTTTTTTCTGTACCCTTAAAATCGCATGCACGGATTTTTAAGCCACTGGAAAATATTTTTTAAACACTTTTGAAAATCGGCAGAGAACAGAAAAATGAAATCGTGATTTTGGAAATTTCCGTCGATCGATCTTTCAAGCACGTTTAAACAAGCTAGTAAGAGCTTTAAAGGGTGGCTTTGATACCATGAAGGGTCGCGGCAGCGCCCCGGCCGTCGAAACACGGTCAAAATGCGGAACAAAAATTTCTGAAACCGGCGCTACCGCTACCCGAATCCCGGATTGACCTTAAATCCTAAACTAGCAAACTAACTAAGAGTTAGAAAAGTTATACCGAGTTGATCTGTGTCCTTCGGTCTTCATTCCAAGCTCCTAGTGGTCCTTTGATGATGTTTGGTTGCCAGTCATCCTCCATCTCCGATGATCCACCTGAGGAAAACGGCACAAGCTCTAACCTCGTCGAACGAGGTAACCGACGCTCTAAAGTCGCTAGCGATGGAGAGTGGGGGTGTAGTAGTGTGTCACTATATTTTTCTCTCTACCCATGAGCTCAATGAGAAACTCAAGAAAGATGAAGAAGGAGGTGAACTTTGGCATGAGCAAAATGTGCCAAGTCTTTTTGGGTGAATGAGAGAGTGGGAGTAATGCAAGTGAAATCAAATGAAATGAACCCAATCCCACCATGAAAGTGCCCCCCTCTCTCAATCACCAAGAAAAAAAATCATTTCCAATTAATCAATTAAACAAATCAAAGCCATGCTTTGCAACATGCTTTGACCCATTCTTAACACTATGCAAATGCCACCTTACACCTCCATCTCATTTGTGAGTCAAATGAATTTTCCAAAAATGGAAAATCATACAAATGAGGTGGCCACCTTCTAGAAGCTATTCCGTATAAAATACGGAATACTTTCCGGTACATGTATCGAAATACATATACGTGTATTTGTACCAAAAATACGAATAGCCAAGAGAGAAAACGAATAGTGAACAATAATACTAGAATACGTATATACAAATAAATATATTAATTATTAAATCAAAATCCGATTTAATAATCCAGCTTAATTCTAAACCACTAGTATTATCAACCGTCCGATTAAAGTCTACGCAGCATGTGCACATATTTAATCAGACATCTGTATGTACCAACATACCTCATGTATACCATATCGTCTGAACCGTGAAAACCCTCTATGTGGGACTCTAAAGACTCGTCAATACGCTGGCAGTGGGTTTAACCACAAGCACGTCAGCGGCACTAGCTGTACGTAACGGCTACCCAGGTATTGAGCGAAAGGGAGGCCGACGAGCAAACTCATCCTGAACCCCTGCTGAGCTTGACAGTGACAATATCCGCACAGTCCGGTCTGTTCTTCTAAGAGCATATCAAGTCTAAGGGGGTGGATAAAGTCAGACCCCCTAACAACGCGACATTTAGTGTCGGTATGAAACCCCATCACCACCTGAGAAACTATCGATTCAGGATCGATAATTATCATCCACCGTGGCCACGGATTTATGGTGATGGCCATCCGTACACAACGCGATATCAACCCCCAATACCGGGAGAGACGAATCCCCGACGATCATCACTGCCTCCATGTGGCTCGGGACTGTACCCAACTAAAACCTGTTTGCACAACTCCTTTGAGCCGTGATAAGGTAGTAATCAAAGCACAGTGGGAACTCACACGAGACAAATGACGATCTCAGGTCGACAGACTAACAAGTACACATGTCACCTGGGAACTGCTAACTGACAATAGGTATAATACCAACTAGCAGGTTCCCGGCGAGTCCGTCCAGTGTATTCATAACCAAATAAGCACCTGTATACTATCTTAGATGAACAAACTAACACCAATGGCTTGTGAGACCTGGCCACCGTCCCTCGTCGGGTTCTCGATTAGTATACACTTGTCTACACTGGAGTATCGATGCTCGGTCTCGATACTCCTACGACTAGGGATATTTAAGGATGTGCTTATAGACCCCAGCTCCCACATATATGATCGCCATCATAATGCTGGCAGTCAAGCAAGAATCCTATGGGCTCTATCAACATGATGATAAAGGCAAACCAGATTGTATACTATCATCTTGAGTAAGACTGCTTTATCGGTATAGATCCTCACTCAATCATCATAATCACAAGTTCGCGACTATGAAAATTGTCTTGAGAGCGCTATAGCCAACACCAAAATATGTGTCTATTTTAGATTACCACGAAATATTCCCGTCCAACATAAATGAGCTATAACCATCTGCCGCTGGCCTCTCTCGCCACCCACCGGCCGGCCGGCCCTTGCCGTCCATCATTGGTCGTCCGCCAATCGGCCGTTCGCCGGTCAAAGCCAATCGTTTATCGACCGGTCCGCCGCTGATCGGATGTTCGCGGCCAGCCGGCCATAGTTCGTCAGCGGCCGTTCGCCGGTTTCGCCGTCATCCATTGGGCCCCTCCAACCTAACTGCCGGCTGCACATGCATATATTACCGGAAACGATTAAAATATACCAAGCACGTTGATGCAGGATTTTTTGGAATTAGATGTCCGGTCATCCAATATTCAGAAATATAAGAATTTTCGGTAATTTTTCATTTCATGAGCGGGCAAACTTTAGGTCTTTTTATGCGTTGGAATCAAGACACTATTCAATATGCTGTCATTACCTTGATTCCACGTCTTCAATTTGGAAGAAAAAGAAAAAGGAAAATAAGGTGTGCAAGTGTCTATGGAGAGGGATGGCTTATTTCAGGTTGGAACCAAGGTCTTTTGTTATATCGTTAGTGTAATCTGCATATATACTATTTATCTGGATTATTGATCACGTGCCGCAAAAGCTAAAAGCACAATGCAACATATTGCAAATGTATGTTGTGAGACATTTAAAAAATAATACGTAACTGCTTTTTAAAGCAAAAGGTAACTACTTATGTATTACTTATATGATAACTAACCGTTTTCTCTGCAAGTGTGTTGCATATAATTCAAGTAATTTCGATGATAATTTTTTTTATTAATTTAATTACGTGCATCTCGCTTATAAGATAATAACGACATAGCAATTTAATTACGTGCATCGTACTTATAAAATACTTGCATTGCACATAAATCAGGTGTTTTTTGTTTGATTTGTCTTTACTATTATAATCCACACCGATGGTGATGTCATTATTACACCATTTGACAAAAAAAATTCACACAAAAAAAAATGATTTATTGCCTAATGCTTCACCGTAAGCTTGCTCATATCATCTATAGAAAATGACAAAATAATATCCAACCCATCTTTTCTCCACACCTACTTAGAAAGATAAATTTTATGGTGGTAACATCATAATTTGTCATCTGATGACTTGTTACGCTGTATCCAATAAACTAATACCATATGGGCTTAAACATGGGAAAACAAAAAATAATTTAATATTCATTTTGCTTTTATTTTTAAAATTTCAATGCTGTCTTTGCCCTTTCTCTTTCTTCTTAACAAGTAAACAACTGCTTTCTTTTTCGTTTTTACCATTACATTCACAAGCTCTTCCTCCACCACATTTTTGTCCACTATGTTTCCTCTGACGCCCAACAGATTGACGAGGAAACCTGGTACCGTCGATCTGGAACTCTCGCTAATTTTATTGTTGAACTTTAAATCAGATCAGAATTGTCAAATAAACCCAACCTGCATTATTAATTATGTAATGGATACCCCAAAATTAATCCAACATTTAGCATATATTTCTGTGTTTTCGAACTGGGATAAACAGGGCAATCGGAGACAATTCTTTTGGTATATTAGATTGGAGAACATGAATACATAATCAATATGTTTTTGCTTCCTAATTGACCGAGCTTCATACAAGCTAGGAAGGAGGAAGGAGGAAGGCGCCCTATTTTGATTTGCTTGTAACCCAAAATTGTTTAGAAAGAAAAATCAAAGAGAAAGGGAAAAAAATAAATGAGAAATGATTATTTAGTACGCTGGATCTATGCATGCACATTGTAAAGGTTTTGTTAAATAATCAATGTTTGTATGTGTTAAATTGGTATGGCCGGTTGATTTGGCCATGGTTTCTTGTTAGAAAGAGAAAGCAAGAAGAAGGGTGGTGTTGGAATTCCGAAAATATGGAAATGAAAAAATATTAAAAGATTTTTCCGTCCATCGATTTAATGCCACATGGCATTATTTTATTGGATACATCATAACGCTGTTACCACCATAAAATTTCTTCTTGAAAAAAGATAAAAAAAATACTTAATTTGTGTCTCTTTCACACACCTCCTTAAAAAACCACAAAAGAATACTTAATTTTTCGCATCTTTCTAATAAAGTTTAATATGCATACAAAATATATATATTGTTATTTTCTATGTATCAGTCACTGGCTCAACCATTTAACCATGGAAGCAACAACAAAACATCCGATCGAGAAAAAAACAGTTATTTGAAAATAAATAACACGGAACAACAACGTAATCTTTGTTAATAAAAGAAGAATTTTTTCGCCTTCACCTTAAAAACTATAAATACCTTTAGAAAATTTCATGTGTTGCTCAGGATAAAAAAAATTTATACATGTTTTCAGTGCGATGTATACATGTCGTTCAAAATATACACACGTGCAACGCAAGTGCAAAATATTAGTCTAAATTAATAAGAAGCCGACTCATCAATCAATTTTAAAATCAAACGACCCCCTTTCTTTTGCCCTGTTGATGGAGGCCGGTTTTTCCTTTAGTTGTTGTCCTCCGTCGATCTTGGGGCCAGCCGTATCGAACGGTTGAGATTTGATATGAGAATTGAGTGTGTGGATCTCAATGGGTTGTTGGTTTTCGTTGACGTCGAGACATCGGCAAGGGAAATCCCAAGGTGGGAAACCACTGTAGGACCCTCTAACGATCAAATAAGTACCGAGGAGGAATTGGGCAGAGTAGCGGCGTATTAGAAATGAGTTCAACGTACCTGAGTCGTCTGGAGGAGGGGTTTATATAGGGGTCGCATTGGAGCGAGCCGATGCGAGATTCTCACCGTTTGTTACGTCCCTGCGTCACGTTCGCGTTGTTGGCGAGATATGCCCATTAATGGCGAGATACGCTAGCATAGGATGCGGGACGTGGAGCGGCGGAGATCTCGTCGTGGCGAGATACATAGAGCTGTTACGGGGACGCTTGGGCTCCGTGCTCTTGGCTGGACATGAAAGCTGAGGAAGCTCAGCTCGGTGATTGCCCGGAGTCGAGCGATGAGGCCGAGGAATCTCGGCTGTAGGATGGCTCAGAAGCGACCTGTTGGCTGGCTGCCAGGCGACTATGGAATGTACTCATGGGAGGTCCCCCAAAGGTCGGATGATATCTCGGAGATGAGGCGCCAAGGAATGTCCCCAATGTATCGTACTTACTCCATCTCCATAGCCCTCAGGCATCTAATGGGTATGCGCGGATGGCACGTCATCTGCCATGTGTCGTGATCTGAGGAATTCCTACTTACGGGTATCATCATTAGCCCCCCATTCTCGTTCTGACCAATTTGTTGGCCGGGCCGAAAGTGGCTATCATCCAAGTCTTCAATAATTCAGCTTGGCGGCGAGGATTCTTCGTAATGGGTTGTCTGAGGATGACGCGACGTTTGGCGGCTGCTCCTATCCGATTCCTGGATCCACGTGGCGGCTCACGAAGTGCCTTGATTCTCGCGCGTATCTTTGGCAACGTAAGCGGATTGGCAAAATGATTGCGCTTTAAAGAGGACACCACTTCGCTCGCTCGGTCTGTTGGCCTTTGTGCCACGCGTCTGCCGTGGGGTGGCGGGATACGAGGGATCGTCAGTCGAATCTGAGTGAGGGGGAGGTGTCCAATGGTCGATCGCCACGTGGAGTCCTTGTGGCAGTTGGGTGCGATGCTTCATTTCGGCGGGAATGAATTTGGGCCGTTGGATATTTTTTTGCCGAGTGTATAAATAGGGGAGGCCATCCCATGGTAGACATTCTGCCATGGTCGTTTTCTTCCATCTGAAGATTGCCCGGCACACCTTTGCCAAGGTCGGACCTTCACCTAAAAACCCTTCTTCGGCCAATCCTTCCTTAAATCAGGTTAGATTGATTCTTTCGAAATATCCATTAATGTAGTTAGGGTTGAGTCGGGCGATAAGGCTTCAACTTCTGAAGCTGAGTCCAGTGGGTCTTTCTCCTCCTTGGCCTCCGATAGCCGAGGAAGTTCTTCTCCTTCTTCCTCTTCGTCTTCTGCGTCAGGCTCGCCCCCGAGGAGGGCGGCGCCCTTATACCTCGTCGTCGGGTGGCGAAGACGGCCCCCAAGGTGCGCATCGAAAATGCCTGTGATGCGCCCTCGATGTTGAATCGCTTGGACGAGCTCTCCGATATCCGAGCTCATTTCCATATTCCTCCTGGCTATTCGCTTCGTCTATCCAGAGAGAGTGAGTGGGCAGACCAGATGTAGGGCAATGAGATTGCTCTGTACCTGGAAGCGTTCAGGGCAGGAATGCATCTGCCATTCTCACCTAAAGTTTGCGCCGTACTCCATTACTTCTGTCTTGCTCCAGGCCAGCTAGCGCCGAACTTGTGAAGAAGCCTCCTCCGGTTTCTGGTCCGGCTGAAAATTGATCGGATCCCTTTCGACTTGATTCTCCTCCTCTCCTTTCTTTATTATAAAAATCACCCCGGTACCAGTAAGGACGAGCCGAGTTGGGTGTACCTTTCTTTCAAAAAACATAAGGGTAGGATGGTCGGGTTTAGGGTAGTGGTCGGCCCTTCTTCCATCCATGAATAGAAGGAGAAGTTTGTCTTCATCGGGTCGTCGGAGGGAAAGGATTGGCCCGTGCCCACCAAATGGAATAGGCCCGATTGCCCTAGGGTCAAACAGTTGAGTGCCCCAGAGGCGAGAGTGGCGTCACAGTGGGAACCAATCCAGCGGGCTGATGTCCTGCTTTTCGAGCAGGCTTTGAGCTGGGCGGGACCCATTCCCGCGCGCTTTGGGGGTAAGTTATGGTTTTGCCGATCAATTTAGACTTAGCATAATTCTAGCATAATTTTGTTGTTTTAGTTGCTGACCCCTTCCCCTCATTTTTTCATGTATATTGCCCAGAGCATGTCCCATAATATTTAAACATAATAAAAAAAGCTAAGCTATGTTAAAGTTTAATTAGGCAGCGCCTCACGTGCCCCCCACGAGGGCGCAAGCGCCAGCGCTAACCCCTTAGGATTAAATCCTATGGTGGCGCCACACGTGAAGCTCACGTGGGCGCCAATGTGCAAAGCACAGGGGCGCCTATCATATATAAGAATTAAATTCTTAAGTAGCGCCTACGTGCACAACACCTGAGCGCCGGTGCCCAAGTAAAATCAAGTAGAATTAAATTCTACACAGGGATATTTTCCTAAAAATTGGGATACTCTATGTTAAATAGAACCGTTGGATCAAAGATCAAATGGTGATGATAAATCATTAAATAATAGAATAAAATTCTATTAAGGAAAAATATTCCCCTAATCTTTCTAAATGAGAAGGATATTTTCTGTTAAACAGAAAATTGTTGGATCAAAAATCCAATGAGATGGGAAAATATTTTCCTATATCTTTCTAAACAAAGAAAGATGTGCTCTGTATAACAAAGAGCCCTTAGATTAAAAAATCCAATTGTGATCACCGTTTGACAGAATAAAATTCTGTATATGGGAAAATATTTCTCTAATCTTGAAGATATATTCTGTAAAACAAAAATACTGGATCAAAGATCTAACGGTGGATAAAATCCTCTGAACGATTTTGAGACCAATTAAATCAATTGGAATCTCTCAATAAGAGATTTTATCAAAACTAATTAACAATTTGCTTCTCATGTGAAAAGTGCTTAGCACTATATATATATATTCAAAATAATTGATTGCTTAGCACTGATTGGGCAGCGTCCAGCGCCTCACGTGAAACACACGTGGGCGCTCAATAAAATAGCGCCGCATGTGTTCCTCACGTGGACGCCATAAAAAAGTGCTTAGCACTATATATATATTCAGTCAAAATGACTGAGTGTTTAGCACTGATTGGGCAGCGCCCATAACGGAAGGTTTCACATGATACCTATGTGAGCTCCAGAGCTTTAAATAAGTACTTAGCACTTTTGCATAAAAGGGTGGGTAGGCCCGAACAGACATAGCCCAAATAAGTACTTAGCACTTTTGAACCAAAAAAAACTAAGTAGACTAAGCCCAAATTGGCTAAGTCTCTCTGAAAAGTTTTCTGGCAGCAGAGCCTAAATGCTCTGTTGTTGGATCTTAATAAAATGATCCTGAAAATACTGCTAAATTGATCTTAGTCTTAAACAGGACTAACATATCCTTATTTAAAAATAAATTGAGCCTAAAAGATCGTGTATTTAAGTTGATCTTAATCTCAAAATAGATTACCGGTCTTTAAATAAAACTAAACATTTTTGAACTAAGCGAACATACAACCTAAGTTCAAAACCCAAATCTAAAATATACGGATTTGGACTGATTCGTGCCCTACTGGCAACGACATAAACTAGTCTCCGTATACAACCCATGGGCAACCAAAATAAATAAAATGCACATGACACGAAGTGAACTGTTGGAGCAGAAGAAAGTGGTTATTGTAACGCGATAACGTAATTAACTGCAGGGGTATGCGCCTGCAGGGAAGAGTGTCCCCACAATAAAACCCCCCCCCCCCACAAATGAGGGGGAATGTGATGAAATCTGCTACAACGGGCGCATCTATCCAAACCTCCGATATATGATGCCATAAATCAACTTGGTATCTTCAGAGTGGTGGATGGATATGTCTAAGTAGCAACTGCCCCCAAATTCAGGCAAGATGTTCAGTTCCAGTTCGTCTCTGTTTTCGGCGGTAAACAGATTCTGGCACGCCCGTGGGACCTTTTCCTCTTTCCACTCCACACTTCGTGTGTCGTGTTTTGCAAAAAAATCGCGGTTCGCTATATATTGGTTGCCCGTAGATTCGAGGTACTAAAACTTGGTGTCTTGCTCCTGTGTAAAGAAATCAATGGCTTCTCAATGCACCTCATGCAGCAACAACTCTCGCTCCACCCCAACTGGAGAAGTGACCTTTGGGCCCAACGCGGCCTCTATTTTCTCAATCCCAGTGGGGCAAGTCACACAAGCCACTACTGGATTGTTCTTTAGGACCATGCTCCCACCTGTGAGTTTCGGTGCCTCAGTGCCACAAGAAGAAGCTCCTAAAAGGTCGGTCTTTGATCGACTGGCAACCATAAAGACCCCTCTCAACGAGCCATCCAAATCTAGCGTCTCAGTTTTCAACAGGCTGAGCAAGAACTCAAACGGGCCTGTAAAGAAGCACGTGATACCTGAAGGGCCTATCCCAAAATGGCTAGCCCTTCCTATTCCTACTCCTACTACAGGCGAAGCCGTCAAAAGTGCTTCCCCCATCAGAAAGTCGATCTTCGAAAGATTGGCCGGCCCTCATCAAAATTTAACAAGGACGTCGGCCTTCAACAGGCTGGCACTGATCGCAACTCCTCAGTAAAACCAGGGGCGTGATGAAGCCGCTTTCAAAACTAAGGCGGTCCCTACAACAAGGCACGCTCGACATCTCTACTGAAGCCGAGTGAGAGAAGCTGGGGCAACTCCCCCTCTGGACTCACCCCACCAGCTCCAATGGTGGAAGTCGACGCTGCTGTTCCAATCGGGAACAACTTTGATCCGCTTAAGAGGGTGCGAAAAAACTCTCCAACGACAGTGCTAAAGAATTCACCTCCATCTGCAGAAGTTATAGTGCAGGCAAAGCCGGAGCGACCTCATTAGCGGCTCTCCTCGCAAATTCATAGGATCTGGCGAAAAGTTTAGGACTCTGTGATTGACCAGAACTATTCTCGTCGACCAAAAAATTCGAAGGCTCGACAAGAAAGGACCACTCCTCCGCCATACAACGGAGGACTTCTCCTAAGCAGGTACCTGTCATAACGGCTCCTTCAACTCCAATCTTCCATAAAAGAACGAGGTTGGAGAAAACTCTACCGCCTACGGCAAATTCCAAAGGTGATGGATCTAAACGCCCTAAGTCTTGGGGCATTATCGTCCATACCGTCTATATGACCAATGGGCATAAAGGGAGCCGTGCTTCGTTGAGTCACCGATCGTAAACTCGGTCGATGACAAAGGCTCAGGATCAACAACAAAAGCTTCAGGAAATGCCGAACAAAATGAGGACACTCACTGGACAGAAAACAAGTCCGGACAAAGAGGCCGAACAGCGCCAAGAGCAAAAGATCGATACAGAGTTTCTGCGAAGGGTGCTCGAGAAAAAGGACAAAGAAGCTGCTGAACAAGTTGCTAACATGAAGCAAATGACTCTCTTGTTCCAAGACATGGTTGGAATGATGATCCAGCCGGAACCCCCGGCCGTAGATCCACCGATAATCATCGAAGATGACAGAGGGGAAACATCAAACCCTCCTCCAGCCTTATGAGTGGCCAAAGAAGAAACAATCTCCAAGGCCGCCCCTTGATGATTACATTGATCAACAAATAAGTGCTCATCAAGCTAATGAAGCCGTCAGCCAAATTTTCAGAACTGGGCGATCATATCTAGGCTGGTATGATCAAATCAAGTACCCACCGGGGTATACTATCCCCAAATTCCATGTATAAAAGGGACATGCAACCCTCACTAGCACGTCGTGCAGTTCAGAGCTCTGTGCGGCAACACTGGAGGCGATGACAAACTGTTGCTTTGCCAGTTCGTTGGCAGCATGTCAGAACAGCCTTTGAATGGTACTCGGAGCTCCCAAATGACTCTGTAAAAACATTCACAGAAATGGAACTGCTGATCACACAGCGTTTCGCCAGCGTGAGCGAACACACTCCAATTACGACATTAATCAATGCTAGGGTAAAGACGGGAGAAACCTGGGTCCAATACGCGATCCGGTGGTGAAACCTATGGTCTAAGTGCGAACAGCGCATTGAAGAATCTCCAGCCATGAGCATGTTCATCGGGACCCTTGATTCTCAAACGACTGTGTCCCAGTTCATGACGTTCTTCAATCCCACAACCTTTCAGGCTCTGATAGATAATCTGGCCCAAAGGGACCAGATGGGCCACAAGCCTTTCTCTCAGGCTCTGATAGATAATCTGGCCTAAAGGGACCAGATGGGCCACAAGCCTTTCTCCTCAAATAAGGACCCTCGAAATAACAAGGGTAAAAGGAAAGCGTCTTTTGTTGCCAATACTCAACAACAATCGAGTGTCGTAAGACCGGCCGCTCGCCAAAACAATGCGCGTCCGCGCCCATCCTTGGAGGAAAGACTAGGACGCGCTTACTCGTTTTCCCGCGACAAGACGAGGAGACTATTCAAATTGGCAGTGCGTAATATACTCATCACGTTACCAGACACGCGGCTTCCACCGCAACCCGACGACGTCAACAACCCTAACTACTGCTCCTATCATAGAATGGTGAGCCACTTAATTGATGATTGCTACGTCTTCAAGAACTGGGTCGAAGACCAGTATCAACAGGGGAAATTCGTGCTGTCTGATAACTGGAGGGTAAACCGACCCTAAAAGCACACTTCCAAAAAAGTGGATGTGCAGGGGGCATCATGCTCACTCGTGGAAGAAACTCCATGGGAAGTCGTTCTTTTAGCAAAAACCAAAAGAATGCTGAGAGATCTACAAGCGTGTCCGGCAGTCAGGTAGAAAAGTCCACTTGAACATGAAATCATTGAAGGGATGCTGAAATCACGTCCCGCACCGAAAATTATTGACAAGGGAAAAAACCCCCAAGTCAAGCCTTCGAAGTCTTCAATGAAAAAGAAGATGACCTAGAAGCCTGTGCAGCCTGCCGAGTATAACGATAAGTGCACAGACCTACAAAAATATATTGATGCGCTGGAAGAGTACAACAAGAAGGCGCGAACACCAGCCATGATCGAAGAGTTCCTCAAGCATATTCTTGGGGACGAAGATAGTGACCACGATGAGGAAAATGACTCATCAGAAGACACCAAAGACTATGTAGCAAGTTGCCATATGGTCTTCCATTCGTCGTTATATCACGAAGAGGCTCTCTTAGCGTCAGAAAACAACACATAGGAATTGGGGGTAGAATCGGCGCTAAAATCCCCGGAACTGCCAGAAAACCCGATCGAGAGGCTGTTAAATAAAGCCATTCAAAAATTAAAGTTGACCGAGAACGCGATACAACCATATATGAAAAGGCTAAGCGTCCGCGTTAGGATAAAGAAACTGCGGCAAGAACGAGTCATAAAGTACTCCGACCAAACCAAAGCACACCTGCTATAAATAAGAGCAGGATCAAAACAGAGAAGCGGTTCGCCAAAACCCTGTCAATGGGGATAAAACTGCCACCTCTCATAAAGAACACTCTCGGGGTCATATGCCTCGATGGAGAAGAATCACATCCAAGCTACTGCCTATATCATCAGAGGATCACCCACACCACCGAGGAATGCTATGCCTTCAAGAACTGATGGTAATGATACGTTGCCCCATAAAAAACACTTTAATAGGATGAAGCGCGAAGCTTGCACTCGTCGACGGCAAAAAAGTGGGACGAACACACCTGAAGAAACGACTGGCAACTGTCATATGGTTGATACCAGTTCGGAAAGGGGAAAACCCTAAGTTAACCTTCGGAAGCGATTCTGAGGACGAAATATCCCTCAACCCTCTCTTCAAAGACTCCGCCCTCGAAAAAGAAAAGGAGGAGAAGAACTGTGAAAATATTCAGCTACGTAACCGCACGCTGCCTGAGAAGAACTTCGGACCTGCGAACAAAGGTTCGAACAAAAAAGACAAATGGAAAGGAAAAATCCCTAAGGAAATTTCCCTCGACAATGGAGTTGTCAAAGAGCTCGCTGCACCCGTCTAAGAAAAACAAGGTGGATTACAATATCCTCGCATACCTGAGGAAAATACCCTCACAACTAAGCATATTGGATACTCTCCTCCTGTCCAAAGAGGCACGGGATTCCCTGATCAAAGCATTATAAGAGCCCGCTCAGTTCCAAGCTTTCCTCACAGAGGAGAAGATGAAAAATGAACTGGCAGAGGTCCATATGGCTGACATTACATTCAGTGATTAGGATATACTCCTCAGTACGTGCGAACATAATCGCCCGTTATATGTCACCGAGTACTGCCACGACATCAAGATAGGGAAAATCCTTGTCAACAACGGATCCTCCATTAACCTTCTTGACGTGAGAGTGTTGAAGGAAATTTGCATGAACGTTCAGCTCCTTACCCGAGATAAAATTACCATCTCCGGGTTTGACTCACAGTCGTCATGGACGCTTGGGTCCATAATATCGATGTTATGCTTTGGGCTGCTCGTCACTGATATCAAATTTCATGTCATTGATGCCAAGACTTGCTATAACGCTTTGCTAGGCAGGCCTTGGTTACACGAGTACAATGTCATTCTTTCTACATAACATCAGTGTATGAAGTATTTCAAGGATGGATCGGAGTACACTGTCACGGGAGAGCTAAACCTATTCTCGGTAAACGAAGTCCGGAAATACGAAGACGCAAAGTACTTCCTACCAGACTTCGAAGATACGGAAAGGTGTCATAAGCCGGAGGATAAACAGAGGTCCGCCGCCACTATCCCGATCTTTGGGAGCGATACAGAGGAAGATGAAGAAATAGTCTACTCGGGGCAACTCCAGAAAGAAAACAATAAGCCCGGACCATTTACCCATATTTTGGTCTTTGGCAATGACTCAGAGGATGAGGCCAACGCAGTGTTCTCCATCCGCTCGTCAATACAAACTTTTGCCGGAGTAGATCATAGTCGGAAAATCACAATGGCTCCGCCTCGACACTACAAGGAACTTGATACGTTCGATACATACAGCGTACAAGAGCTACAAACTTTCTACGTGCCTCCTAGGCGAAGGGGTGAAAAGGCGAACCTTTTCTACCAATCTACGGAGACCAAAGTAGAACAAGAAGTTTGGTACGGTGCTAATTTTGCGCTCGACAGGCTTCAACCCATCCGTCTACCAAGATATTACGTGAAATGATTAAAAGAGTTGTTAAGACGACAAGGCGTACCTCTTGAACAAACTGTTCAACAAGCCCAATTCTACAAAAAGATTTGGGATATTCTCGGGACTTAGCAAAAGATGCCCAATGGGAAGATGGAGATAACCGGGCTTGGATATGTTCGGTAAAAGAAAGGGGAGCAGATCTACAGTTGCTGTTCATACCAGAATATTGCACTCTATACCGCCCATTCTTACGCTTGTTTGTTTATAGGCAGGTGCTTTTTATCAGTATTTTCTACATAATTGCAGGATACTGGTCTCAGCTCTAAACAGTGAATATCATGGAAAAGTACGACAAATTCTGGATTACTGCCAACAAACAGATAAACACAGGTTTCTGCTCTCTATCCGTGTGTTGCCACATACCAGTTTAAGGGACAAGATGGCAAATCAATTGTCATGTCATGCACAAAGCTCAATGTCAACACAAGATCCAAGAAATCTACGCGGAGCTCGAGGAAATCATGGCAAAAGATCCACATCACATCACCTTTTGATCTACTGAAATTCTGGAATAATTGTGAAGAGATTCTGAGAAAAGTCATATACCACACAGCAGACAACAGAAAACCAGGGATCCCCACAAAAACCCACTGCCCTACTATGGCCGCGGAACCGCGGCCGTACAGTGTCTTCAACGTGTCGTTTTTTGTGGGCATTTTGGGTACTTCATTTTATGCCATATTCTTGCCCTAGGGTTTCTGTAAGCAGCCTATAAATACTCCAGAACTGAGCCAAGCCAAGGGTGAATTTTCTTTAGCCTCTTTTTGTTAGGTTTTAGTCTTCTTCTTCTTCTTCTTCATTCTTCCTCCATGAAAATTGTAGTGAGAGCTTTTTGAGTGGATGATGAAATGAAGATGAGGGTTTTTGTATTATTCTTTTTGCTTAGCTTCCCCCTTGAGCTCTCTACCTTAACCTGATCTTGCAACCTCTTAAGTGAGCTTGCAAGTTTAAGCTTTGGTCATTGGTCTCAAGGGGTTGTATCATTTTGTTCTCTCTTTAGTGCTTCATTTCACATGAGTTCTTTACCCTTCTCTTGATCTTGCAACCTCTTGATTGAGCTTGCAAGTTTAAGGGTTGGCTATTGATCCCATGCTTGTTTTGAGTTCTATGGTTCTTGTAATTACTTTCTTGCATTTTTCATTCTTGTCTTTAATTACTTGCAATTTATTACCATGCACTTTAATTACTTGCTTGTAATCTTTTCTTTTCTTTGTTCTTTTCTTTTGCTCTTTTTGGTCTGTTTTGTGAATGGATGTAATTACCGTTGTTAAGAATAAATACGGTACTGTAAGTTAATATCTCCTTGCTCATTTCCTTTTCCCATTATTTTCCATTGAACTCCGCCCAAACGATACGCAAGCGCTCCGTTAGGCACCCTACCCTACCAAGGTAACGGTGATTCCTAACCGCGACCGATTGCGTTCGGTTTGGCCGGAGGCGAAAGCAAGAGACAAGAACGGAAGGACAAGGGTAAATAAGCCGGATTCCACGAATACCGCGCTTAAATCCCCTAATCCACGTTGTTGCCGATTGCTCTAGCTTCAATTGGTTAAGACTCGGCTCAAAGGTTTTGAGTACGGATTTCTTTAGCTTACAATCTCGTATTTTCTTCTTAACAACTTTATACTTGCAAATAATACACATAGGTTAGATTGAACAAACTCATACAAATTCTTTATTGACTCGTCTAAGACAAGAAAGGACATACAACCATCTCCCTGTGGATCGACCCGTGCTCAACCGACTAGCTGCATAGCGACACCGTCTTGATTGCGGTTAACTTTAATTTTTGATAATTTTTGTGGGCAAGTGTGCAGATTTTTGCGTATTTGCAAACTGCGATTGTGGGAGCAAAGTGTACGTTCAAAGTTAAGGTGATTACGAAGTACAGTGCCAAAGATCCGGGTAGTTTGACCCGCGCAAGCGAACTTTTCAAGCTTACCGGATTTGATTCAACGGGGGTTTCCTAACCCAAAAACTTAACGGTACGTACTTTACTAACACATTCTTCTCAAATCCGACGCATCCAATATACTATTCTTTGCATGATTCTTTGCAAGTTCGCTAGCAAACGCTAAAAATTGACTAATCCGTATTTGTTGCAGTGCCGCGCTTAAACTAAAAAAACGATTGTTTGATTCTTTATAGAATTTTTATTGAATTGCGCATTGCATACATTAATACGGACTTAAGGGCAAGCGAACCCCACAATATACGGTAAAGGATTTCATCACCTTTTCCGTGGCCCACAAATCACGAACTTGAGCATAACGTTTACCTGCACAAAATTTAAAAGAAACTAGACTTTAAGCCTTAAGGACTTCGCGCTCATTAGGAGAAGTTAACTGTGTTTAGAACCTCGCTTAACGGTATATTGCTTACGGGGTGTATAGGAAAGTGTTAACGGCGAAACCGCCAAAAGAGAAAGGGTTATTTAATTAAGGAACTTCGCGAAAGCGTTGGAAAACCTCCCCTTATCTCTGCACTTACCTAGCCTCGTGATCAGTGTATCTTGAGCCCGTTTCTCGACACAGTTTTACTTCGACAATCAAGTTTTGGAGCAGGTCTAGTTGACCTAGGTGAACCCTAGAACGATTAGGTGTGTGGTATTTTTGTGTCGTGATTGTTTTTGTCCATATTCTTTTTGTGTGTATATTTCATTCTTCTGTAATATATAAACTATAAAAAAAAATTAAAAAAAAATATCACATTCTTTTTCCCCTCCTTTTCTCTACCTTTCTTTCTCTCTCTTCATATCATGGGTACCCCACCTCGAAAAACTCTTGTCGAACTTTGGTACCCACAACCATACATCACCTCCTATGGTTCTTGCTTTGGCCGAACATCGAACGACCCCTCCATGCCAAAAATTTCTTTGAAAGATCGGATAGACGCGTTTAGGACGAACAACTGGACCCCGTAATCCACTTCGTATCAACCGTTTCAAACATTCACCCCTTCTTACGTTGATACCCCTTTTGAAAGTCCAGTTGTAGCCACAAGACCAATGTCTATTGCTGAACGTATTGAACAATCCCGTAGCCGATCTTTCACGCCTTTCACCGCTACAGATTCTTGGGATCAACAATTCCATTCACCTTCTTATCCGAATGTTGATCCTGCTCCTGTCCAGCCATTCAATTCCTACCAATCCTACCCTACTTTTGCACCTTCCCTAGACATTACTTCAGAACTGCCATTTGGGAGTTTTCAGTATCCAAACAACTTTGAATCTTTTTCTGAAACCCCTTCACAACCCATGTCTAGTCTGGAACAGTCGTTGGAAGACTTTAGGGTAGCGTCAAGCCAACAGATGATCGATTTGAATGCGTCCATGGCCGCTCTCATACAACCTACTGACCCTAGTTTCCAACTAGCTCCAAATTTTTCAATGTATGAAGAGGCGGTAGGACAGGCTGAGAATTTGAGTGGAGAGAGTGAGATGTACCCCCTTCCAAATCAAACCTACCCGTCCCAAGTTGAATCCCACAACTCTTGTTTTGAAAGTCTATCGAGTGTCCCACATGCTTTATCAATTGAAGATAGAATGATTAATGAGTTGTGCGACTTTGTAGTGTTTGATTTACCTGATTGTGAAGGGTCCCTTCCAAGTGAAACCAATCCCAAACCTTTTGACCTCTACACCTCCACTCTAGAACCTGAATCGATTGAAATCCATGCTTTTGTTGAGGTGTCTGAGAATATTGATTTTCACTTGATTGAGGATATCGACGCTGGGAATATTTTGGATGATGAACCCATAGATTTGGCTGAGTTTTTCTCTTCAAATCATCATCCCGAGTCATTAAATATTTTTTCCGAACCCCATATGCGTCTGGATTTTGAAGAGAAGTGCATGGATGTGCTAAATTTTGAGGAGAATATTGAGGATAGTTTTGAGGATGAACCAGTTTTAATTGATGAGTCGGATTTTCCCATTCATCCTGTCCCTGTCATTGACTGTGTACACCCTCCTGAACCTTTAACCGATACCCCTCCTCGATCACTTCCCTCCATTCTTTCCATCGTTCCGACCTTGCAAGAAACCGTCTCACTTTCATTTACTATGTCTGGTTTACCAAGTTCGGCGTACCCATGGTTGCTCACGAATCTTGAGGGATTTGACCCCATTTCTCGACAGGTAAATATATTAGCACAATCGCTTTTCACACATCGGTCATCACAAATTGTGCTAATCTATTTACTCCATTTGCACCCTCAAGTTCGTATTCTACTTCTTTTTCCCTTCCGCCATTCTTCTTCCTCTCATATAACGAGACCGTATCCCACTTCTCTCCGCATACGGTCTCGCGTATTCTCCATTTCTTTCCTCTTCACCTTCTTTCACCAGCCACTGCTACGATAAGATCTTTGAATGGTTGGTGCTCACTTTTGGCCTGTGTAAGGCCTTGTATAGCTTGATACTGTTCTTTCCCCCCTAATCCTGAACTTCAACGCTTAACAGTGAAAACACTGTTTTACTTAAGTTTGGGGGGGGACACTTTTTTTTGTATATATTTTTGTTTTCCTTTTTTGTATATAATTTGTTTTTAGGAGAGCACCGACAATTTTGACCCTCTTGGTATAGCCTGACAGTGAGGGCACTGTCAAGTTTAAGTTTGGGGGTGTGCTCGGTAAGCTTTCTTCCTTCGCATTCATTTGTATATTTTGCATTTGCATACCTTATTAAAAACCCACAAAAATCGAAATTTTTTCCAAAAATATAAAAACTTTGTCGTCAAGTTAGCTAATAGGGTAACTTAGATCTTTATTCCGAAAGATTAGTTGATATGATATAAATAACTAAATTCTAGGCTTAGGATTTGAAAACCCTAAAAATAACCCTCATTCTGTCTGACCTTGGTAAGTATACGTCCTTACAGTTTTTTTGAGAAATAGGTAATCTTGAATTCAGTTCTTTAGTTAAGTCAAGATGAAGGGAAAGTATTGATGCTTTACTGAAGGATAAGTCTGAAAAATAGTTTCTTTTCTTGAGTTTAAATTTAGAAAGTATATACCCTACAAACTGCACTTACACGCACCTTGAAACTTGGGATAGTAGAGGATACCTAGAAATACTCTTGCCTGAAAACCTAGTATGAAAGAAAAAAACGGTATTTAAAGCTAAACACCAAAAGAGCATGTTGAAAAATATATCCGGTCTTGAAAAAGAAAAAGAAAAAGAAAAAGAAAAAAATAGAATAAAGTCAAGACCTGGAAACTGCTATTTACGCTTTAAAGTTCACACATTCAGTAATCGGTCGTTAGTGCCTCAAGAAGTATTAATAGTCGCATGAAAGGTGTGTGAGCAAATCCGTCCATCCTTAATGAAAAGAAGTAGTATTAGGTATTAGGGCAAGGGTATTATAGCTTGAATTGAATTCTTGAGTGTAGGGGTGCAAATATACACACACGTAGGGGTATACAATCGATGTTTGGATAAAAGATAGAAATAAAGAATAAGACTTGTGTTTTCTGTAAACTTGATAAAAATCCCTGATTTGAGGCCTCACTTTAGAAGGAAAACTCAGGAGAACCAACATCTTTCTAAACTTTTTTGGAACGTATAGGACCTAAGGTTAAATAGATAGGAGGTGTGAAAAATAAGGGTTGAATATTTATAACTTAGGATAATAGAGTTTTTAACGTAAATACTAAACTGTAGGAGTAGAATTGATATTAACTTAAGACACTAGCTTGGCAGGATTTTTTGGGTGTAATCCGCTGAAAACCCTCAGGAAACAACACTCCTCCTACTAGGGACACCTAGAGGTTTAACGGCTTGTTGCACGCGCTCAGTGCAATCGCGTTCCCTGCGAAAGCGCGGTTAGGATTTTATTTTTGTGAATAATTGGTTTTGCTCGGGACGAGCAAAAGTTAAGTTTGGGGGTATTTGTTCATACCAGAATATTGCATTCTATACCGCTCATTCTTACGCTCGTTTGTTTATAGGCAGGTGCTTTTTATCAGTGTTTGCTACATAATTGCAGGATACTGGTCTCAGCTCTAAACAGTGAATATCATGGAAAAGTACGACAAATTTTGGATTACTGCCAATAAACAGATAAAACACGGGTCTCTGCTCTCTATCCGTGTGTTGCCACATACCAGTTTAAGGGACAAGATGACAAATCAATTATCATGTCATGCACAAAGCTCAATGTCAATACAAGATCCAAGAAATCTACGCGGAGCTCGAGGAAATCATGGCAAAAGATCCACATCACATCACCTTTTGATCTACTGAAATTCTGGAATAATTGTGAAGAGATTCTGAGAAAAGTCATATACCACACAGCAGACAACAGAAAACCAGGGATCCCCACAAAAACCCACTGCCTAATTCCCTACTATGGCCGCGGAACCGCGGCCTAAGCATGCTTAGGCCGCGGAACCGCGGCCGTACAGTGTCTTCAACGTGTCGTTTTCTGGGGGCATTTTGGGTACTTCATTTTATGCCATATTCTTGCCCTAGGGTTTCTGTAAGCAGCCTATAAATACTCCAGAACTGAGCCAAGCCAAGGGTGAATTTTCTTTAGCCTCTTTTTGTTAGGTTTTAGTCTTCTTCTTCTTCTTCTTCATTCTTCCTCCATGAAAATTGTAGTGAGAGCTTTTTGAGTGGATGATGAAATGAAGATGGGGGTTTTTGTATTATTCTTTTTGCTTAGCTTCCCCCTTGAGCTCTCTACCTTAACTTGATCTTGCAACCTCTTAAGTGAGCTTGCAAGTTTAAGCTTTGGTCATTGGTCTCAAGGGGTTGTATCATTTTGTTCTCTCTTTAGTGCTTCATTTCACATGAGTTCTTTACTTTTCTCTTGATCTTGCAACCTCTTGATTGAGCTTGCAAGTTTAAGGGTTGGCTATTGATCCCATGCTTGTTTTGAGTTCTATGGTTCTTGTAATTACTTTCTTGCATTTTTCATTCTTGTCTTTAATTACTTGCAATTTATTACCATGCACTTTAATTACTTGCTTGTAATCTTTTCTTTTCTTTGTTCTTTTCTTTTGCTCTTTTTGGTCTGTTTTGTGAATGGATGTAATTACCGTTGTTAAGAATAAATACGGTATTGTAAGTTAATATCTCCTTGCTCATTTCCTTTTCCCGTTATTTTCCATTGAACTCCGTCCAAACGATACACAAGCGCTCCGTTAGGCACCCTACCCTACCAAGGTAATGGTGATTCCTAACCGCGACCGATTGCGTTCGGTTTGGCCAGAGGCGAAAGCAAGAGACAAGAACGGAAGGACAAGGGTAAATAAGCCGGATTCCACGAATACCGCGCTTAAATCCCCTAATCCACGTTGTTGCCGATTGCTCTAGCTTCAATTGGTTAAGACTCGGCTCAAAGGTTTTGAGTATGGATTTCTTTAGCTTACAATCTCGTATTTTCTTCTTAACAACTTTATACTTGCAAATAATACACATAGGTTAGATTGAACAAACTCATACAAATTCTTTATTGACTCGTCTAAGACAAGAAAGGACATACAACCATCTCCCTGTGGATCGACCCGTGCTCAACCGGCTAGCTGCATAGCGACACCGTCTTGATTGCGGTTAACTTTAATTCTTTCAATCAGTTGCCGCATCATGAACAGCTCCAGTGAAGCGGAAAACGCTCTTCCAAATAGCCATGACATCAAATCGGAGTGAGAACCCGCTCTAAAAACGTTAAGCCTGTCGCTGGAAGAAAAAATTGACAGGTTAATAAAAGAATCTTGTCAAATGAGCTGGGATAATCACAGCCGTGAAATGGCCATTTATGAAAAGGCCTGGACGCAGCGTCTGAGTCAGCAATCCGCGGAAAAGGTGGACTATAATGTTCTTCATCCCCGGCCCACTATACGTTCTCACGAAAGGGGAAAACCCCGAAATGGAGATAAAACTAGGGCAAAGAAGGCAAACAACGTTCGAAGACAACAAAGCGGATCCAAGACACCGAGCAATCGAGAAAATCTCGATTGGAGCCCATCCTTTATAAAGAAGATGGGTTGGGAATATTCTTTCCCTCAAGACAAGACAAGGAAAATATTCAACCTTGTCATGAAACACCAAACGATGACACTTCCAGAGTCTTGGCACTCCGAACAAATAAGCGATGACCATCATCCAGAGTATTGCTCCTATCACCAAGTAATAGGTCATCCCCTTGAAGACTGCTTCACCTTCAAAGACTGGGTAGAAGACCAATATCGACGATGCAGATTTACGTTATCTGACAGCTGGAGGGTTACCCCGCCGCAAAAGCATGAGCCAGAAAGGACCTATACCGTCAGGATAGGACCAGCTCAACATCAAGAATGGAAGCGAACTCTTACGTGCCATATGATAACACTCTCAAAAGAAGGAGGGCATGAGACTATGAATAACCTCTACAGATGTTTCACAAATGAAGACGAGGACGAGGTGATCTCAGAATTTCCACCAGCACCAAAAGCGCTGGAAGACGGGATACACACCATGGCGGAAAAGCTGAGAAAAATTGACTTAGGGATGGAAAATGATCCGAGACCAACGTTCGTCAGTGAGCTGCTATCTGAAAAATAGGTGACCATGCTAAAAGATGTGCTCATGCAGTATAGAGACCGCTTCACCTGGAACTACTCTGAAATGCCGGGTCTAGATCTAAAGGCGGCAGTGTAACGCTTCGAAAATCGTTTAGGCAGTTTTTCGGTAATCGGCTAAATTTGCAGTCTTTTCCGTAAAAAGTCAAAATAGGTATTTTTCATTATAGGCCTAATTATACAAAATTTAGATAAGATATTACTATAAATTGGTCACTAAAATGTCACTTAAAATTTTCTAGTTAATTAAAAAAATTTCCTTAATTAATTATTTTTAATATTATTTTAAGCTTTTAAAAATACATTAAATTAGTGATAAATACAAATTTAAATGGGTAAATTACACACTTAGGAAAATTTATAAACTAAAATATAGTAGTAACAAAAATTTTACCAAAACTTTCCAAGAATTGTGGTTTTATGGTGTAAAAAATGCATTAAAATGGGTTTTTTTGTAAAAAGTTGATGTAACATTCATTAATTGATCTTTGAAGAAGATTTTTGTGTAGAATTTTCCACACAATTCTCTCCCACTCTCCTCCTCCACCTTCAGGTCATGCAACCTGCAGCAAACCCCCTCCCATTTCCCCCATTTTGTTTAGCTCAAAATTCTTGCAAAAATCCTCCGAAATCCACAAAAATTCACACTTTTCTTTACTAATTCAAACCTAAACCCTAATCCATCCCTTCCCTAACCCTAATTTGTTTAAAAAGTGGAGAAAAGAGGTGTTTTGGAGGCTAGTGGAAGTTTGGAATCAACTCTTGTAAGGTATAAATCCTAAACTAGTTGTTAAATTGTAGTTTAAATAAGCTAAATTAGTATTTTAAAGTGTTAACTTCATTGTAATGGTTGGTTTTTGAAAATTCAAGAGAGGTGTTGATTCCCTAATTATGGTTTGTTGTAGGATAAGTGGGTTTAAGCTAGGGTAGTGGTTATCTAGTGGGTTAGAATGGTTGTTGTGCGATGTAGCGATCGCTACACTGTTAAATCGCGACGATTGCATCGATATTTCTATGTCAATGCTTACTAGTTTTTCTAAATTTTTAGGAGGCGATCTAATTGTGTTATGTTGGCGATATAATTAGCATCTCATACGACTATTAGTGTGCGTGAATGCGGGGTTTTGTCTAGTCGGGTTTTAGTTTTGACGATTGCCCCGAAACGACAATTTTAGCTAAGGTTTTAGCGATTTTCGTGCGTTTTCCGCGCACTGAGTGCACGTTGTGATAAATTCGAGAGTGTCAAAATTTTCATATTATGGGTTGCGTCATTTCAGGAACCTGTAATCTTATATTGTATGTTATGCAATTCTAGGATCGATCGTGGAAACATCTGACGCGGCGCGCAAAGGCAAGGCGGTGGTCGGATCGGATTAGCGAGGCATTCAGGTGAGTAGATGTATTCATCTATGGGGGAATCATCTAGATGGCGCGAGGTACCCCCTAGTTAGAATTACCTTATTTCTTGCTACATATGCATTGTTAGTTAACTAACCCCCCTCATTCACATTTCATACAATTATAGCTTTTCGTCTGCAAGATTTGCTTAGGATATCCATATACACATGTGCGATATCACTTCGTAGGACACGTACACCATTACCATTGGCTCCTGTTGCACGCGCACTATTCATATGATACACACGCCTTTGGTAATTGCCATGCCACGAGCACCATAGAACCTGTTTAGCCTAGTATCATCACTTGCATCATACATGATATATGAAATCGCATAGCATGTATATACTTCGCATCATCATCATACTTACATAGATTTCTAGACACAAATCACATCGCATACCTTGATATCATAGACATTTATCATATACAACATGTTCGGTATTATGATTTTCTTGAGGATTTCAGTATTGCTGCGATTTCTGGATTTTGGGGAAAACTGCAAGAATTTAACAAAAGCTTATATTTATCATTTTTAAAACAAAGTTGCGGTTTTCTCGTGATGTATGTGTCGTTAATCATGAGTTTTCATGTTTTCTGTTGTATTTCGAGACCCGATTCGAGGAGTGGATGAACCGTCTCGGGTACATGGTGGGCCCGGTATGGTACCCCGGGGCAAGAAGATCGAGTTGTAGACGATGAGCCTGGCAGGGGAAGACTACCTACCGGTGATGTTTGGAGCGGCTGATATCCGGAGGATACCGACCGTTGTCGTGAGATTTTATGATATGGGCCGATCCGGACTGACGGAGCTCGATGTATTGAGACATTGATACAGTGAGACATTGAGATAGATGTGTTTTCATATTTGGTGTCGATGCTTGACACGGGTTTCAGATGATTTCTTGATGGTATTTAACTATTATACAGATATTCTTTTTCTAAAGTTAAGAATGCAGAATCATAGCATTTAAAACACTTAAAGATTTAGTATTGATATTGCATACATGTGCATGCATACTAGAGGTACTACATCACATCTGGACATACATGCTGTGACCCATTTGCGTGCATTCTTACAATTGCCTTACCAGATGTTATATTCTACTCACGAGCTGGCAACTCACCCCCGTTGTGCCACAGTGTCTTGCAGGTCGGACTCATCAGCCTATTAGCGGCGGCTTATCTTGTTAGTGACTTCTTTTGCTCAGACTCGAGACATTGCTCGTAGGTGGGTTGCGAGAGCCCTATTATCTCTTTTTGTACTATTTTTATATCTAGTAATCTCCATCTATCACTTCATATGTGTATATGCGACCTAGTGATGAGACTGAGAGGTTTGTGTAAGGTTTGTGTCTATGTGGTTTCTTTTGGGTCGAGCTCACTTGAGCCGACGTTATGTTTTCTTATATTTTGCATTTCTTTATGCTCTTTTCTTGATATTACATATATATATTGCGTGTGGTTGTGATCCGCCTTGGGCGAAGAACTAGCTCCCGCTTGGGGATGCCATTTTGTGATTACAGGTTTATATATATTGTTATACCCATTTTGGGGGATAGAATTTACAAAGGAGACTCTGCCGAAATTTTCGGAAATTTTCGGAAATTTTTGATGTTTTTTTTAAAGGGGTTCAATACAACTAAATTGATTTCAAGTCGTTTTTCATGAAAGGTTTCCTTCACTCTCTTTGGTTTTGGTTTAGATTTTCTGGGCTTTGGCTGACTTAGATTATGTTACGCCTTTAGACGTCTCGTAATCTAAGTGCCAGTCACGTTCCGTACTATCGGGTCGTGACAGGCAGTACATAAACTGGCTTTATCGCCGGGAATAAAGCTAATCAAACAGGCACCGAGAAGAATGCGACTTGAACTTGAGATGAGCATCAACACTGAAGTCAGGAAACTAATCGACTCCGGCTTCATCCAAGAAGTTCAATATCCTGAATGGATAGCTAACATCGTTCCAGTGATGAAGAAAAATAGGACAGTGCGCATCTGCGTGGACTTTCAGGACCTCAATAAAGCTTGCCCAAAGAATAACTTCCCAGTACCTGTTACCAAGCTGATGATCGATAACATGTCTATCCATGAGGTTTTCTCCTTCATGGATGGATCTTCAGGATAAAACTAAATAAAAATGCATCTTGAAGACCAGAAGCATACTGCCTTCCGAACTCCACTGGGCATATTCTGCTATAAAGTGATGCCCTTCGATTTGAAGAACACTGGCGCTACCTACCAGAGGGACTTGACAAAGATATTCGATGAACTCATCCACAAGATCATCGAATGGTAAAGAGCAAATCTCATGAGGAACACTGGGAACATCTAAAAATAGTGTTCCAACGTCTTCGGAAGTATAATATGAGAATGAACCCTCTAAAATATGCGTTTGGAGTTTCCTCAGGCAAATTCCTAGGATTCATTATACGTCACCGGGAATCGAAATTGATCCCTGAAAGATCAAGGCGATTATGGAAATTCCCACGCCAAGAACCCTTAAACAATTGCGGTCTCTCCAAGGAAAGCTCACGTATATCTGGCGGTTCATATCCAACCTCTCCAGAAAATTCCATCGCAACAGTCATTTGATGAAGAAGGGGACCCTGTTCATCCGGGATCAAAAGTGTCAAAACACACTGGACGAAATCAAGAAATACCTGCAAAATCCGCCGGTACTGACCGCTCCGGTTAAGGGAGAACCTCCTATCCTATATACAATAGCCCTTGAGGGTTCTCTAGGTGCATTATGGACACAAAAGAATGATCAGGGGAAGGAGAGAGCTCTGTATTATTTGACTTAGGTTCTCCTGGAGGCAGAAAACAACTATTACCCCATCGAGAAGCATTGCCTGACATTGATCTTCGCAATAACGAAACTCAGACATTATGCCTTACCACATAAGGTCCATCTTATATCGAAGGTGGATCCTCTCAAGTATCTAATGTCAAGGGCTATACTAATAGGAATGCTTGCCAAACTTCCTGATGGAGTTCTCGATAATGTATCGTCCCCTCAAAGCAGTGAAAGGGCATGCCATTGCCGACTTTCTCTTGAAGCATCTGATACCAGCTGACTCCCCATTAAATTGCGAATTGCTAGACGAACACGCGTTCGACACAATCGAAGAAGAAAATGATTCCCAATGGGAACTCTACTTTGATGGAGCATCTTCCATGAAACGGCGAAAGCAAAACAACCCCATAATCAAAGTCGGGGTAGGCCTTATTTTCGTGACTCTGCAAGGAGGGTGTAGGGTTCCTAGGCACTCTTGTGAGGGATCATAAGGCATCAAACATGCCCGAATAAAATTTTAGACGTGCCGAACAACCCAAAGCCGGGATCTTTGCTAGATTATTAGGGTTTTAACATGCAAGTAAATATCTTTACTACTAAGTGTGAGGGATTATAACTTTTGTAGTCCGCTCCTTTGCTTCAAAAGCTCCGAGTAGAAGTCCCTTCGCCGCGATCCACGATCTCCCGGACTCAAGAGAGGCTCCACGACTCGAACGATCCATGCTAGCTTGTAGTGTTCCGCTTCTCTGATGATCTATGTCGAAGTTGCTATAACTCAAGCTCTCTCACTCTAAAGAGGTGAACACCCTAATCTAATGGGCTAAATTAGATGAGGATGATGGAGTAGTATTTATGCCTTTTTTTATATCATTTTCTCACAAGAAATCATCACAAAAGAAATAACTAGTGAGCTCTTTCAAAAACTCAAGAGAGAAGAAGATGAAGAATAATGAGATCAATCCTTTTGTGATGAATAGTAGATAAGAATAAATGATTGATTATGGAACCATGGTCAAGGATGAGAAGCTTAACCTTTGTAGAGAATAAACTAGAGCTAGGGTTTGGTTAGGTTAAGGAATGTGTCATGGATAAATATCAACCATAATATCTCAACCAAGATAAAAGGAAATCCTTCTAGAATGAGCAAGAATGAGCTAACCTTAATCAAACCCTAATCTCTTTTTATCATCACTAAACATGTTTCATAATAAATCATATCATGTTACTATAATATATATCACATATATATTATATTTGTTACAAAAGAAAATAATACAATTAATATATATCGCATATATATCAATGTATTATCCGGTGAGAAAATGAAATAATAAAGCGAGCCAATATTAGATAATGTAATACAATATATCATATATATTATTATACATTAAATCATCGAATCAACACTTGATTCGACAATCCGGCTATATCGAATATAACAGACTAATATATCATGTACCGATTCATCGAATCAACACTTGATCCGATGATCCGGTTCATATCTAAATATCGCGAGAATATAATACAGTATCTCATATCGCATTATCCTCGGTCCTGCACATATTGCCTCTACTCCGTTTCGCCTGAGCCAAGAAACCTCTGTGTAGGACTCTAAAGAATCGTCAATACGCCGGTAGCAGGTGATGATCATATCAAACACCCATAAGCTGCAAGCGGTCAGCTAAACGTAACATCCACTCAGGTATTGAGCGATCAGAAGATCAACAAGCTAGCCTGTCCGTTCTCCTGTGAATCCAATCATTAACACTCCCGTACAGTCCGGTCTGTTCGTCTGATATGTCGCATATCAAGTTTAGGGGTGGTATACGTCAGACCCCAATAACCGATAAGTCGTGTCGATGTGAGGCTCATAACAGGTCGAGAAACTACTGGTAACACTTACCAGTATATCTCTATATCAGCCCTGACCAGGGACTTCCAGTTATAGCCAATCGAACACAGCTCAACATCAACTCCCTATACCGGGAGAGACGAATCCCCTCCTATCGCTCATTGCCTCCATGTGATTCAGGACTGTACCCAAAAGCCACCGTTTTGCACGCCCTCTTGGACGTGGTAAGGTAGAAATCAAAGCACAGTGGGGATCACACAAGACTCTATCACGATCTCGAGTCTACAGACTACGCTGTACCAGTGTCACCGGAGAACTGCCATCTGACGTGTGGTATATCACCATCTGGGAGTTCTCGGCGAGTCCGTCCAGTGTACCCAGTCTCCACTGAGCACCCGTACACCATCCTTGATGTCAAATACCGATGGATATGGGATCATCCATCGCCCATCATATGGGGCAAGATGCGTATACGCTAGTCTACTCTGGTGTATCGATGCCCTGTCTCGATACACCCTCGACTAGGAACAGTTATAGGATGTACTCATCGACTACCGTAGCCCCACTAGTATGATCTCATCATAGTCCCAGTAGTCGAGTACAGATCCTAAGGGCTTTATCAACATGTGAGAGAAAGACAGTAAACCAGTACAAGTCAACATGTTAAGATAAAGTGAAACCAAATAGCATACTATCATGACGAGCAAGAAAGTCCTCTCTGTATATATCCAAGCATCCATCATAATATACATCATATGTACAACAATGGCCTCTAGGGCATATACATAATTAACAGAGGGATATTGCGTTACGCTCTCTCCTTAACAGAACCAAGGACTAATAACGAAACTGAATATGAAGCTTTGAAACCAGGTCTCGAGATCACTATCGACATGGGAATCAAAGACCTCTTTATATATGGAGACTCCCAGCAGATTGTTAGCCAAGCAAATTGCGACTATCAGACATGCATGTCAGAGATGATAAAGTATGGCGAAAGAGTGCAGCAACTGCTGACACAAATCTTTTCTATACCTTGGAAAGTATACCGCGTGCGGAAAACAGCAAGGCGGATGCATTGGCCAAATTGGCTAAGGAATTGGCCGATGAAGACTTCGATGACTTTGGAATCATTGTGCAAAGCCGCAGGTTTCTAGCGCCAACAGAAATATCTTCGGAAGACTTAATAGAGCCATCCGAAAGAAAAGAAACGACCGAACGATTCACTTTTCAAATAAAGGACGAAGAAAAGGTCAAGGAATGGAGGGAAGTTTTCATAGACTACTTTAAGTCCTAACAAACACCCGAAAATGCGTCGTTTAGGCTCATGAAAAGAGCCTTGCCCTTCGCATTCGTCAATGATACTCTATATAAGAGATCGTTCGACTGTCTATGGCTAATATGCCTAGGGCCAGAGGAAGCAAAGAAAGTCGTCAAAGAAATTCATGATGGACTCTACGGTTCTCACCAAGCTGGAACAAAGATGAAACTGAAGATAAAAAGAATGGGTTACTATTAGCCCACAATGATTCAGGACTGTCTCGAATATGTGAAGCAGTGTCACTCGTGCCAAATTCACGGGGATTTCATCCATCAACATCCAAATCCACTACACCCGACAGTGGCTAGCTGGCCGTTCGAAATATGGGGAATCGATATAATTGGCCCCATTGAACCGGCATCATCCAAAGGACATCGGTTCATATTAGCAACAACTGACTATTTCTCTAAATGGGCAGAAGAAGTACCACCGAGAGAGCTGAAAACGGAGAATATCCTCCGTTTCTTCAAAACCCATATCATCTATCGGTATGGAACTCCGCGACAGATAATCTCGGACAATGGACCGGCTTATAGAAGCTATAAAATAAGCTGCTTCGTACAACAACATAAAATAGATTGGAAATACTCTTCAGTCTATAATTCTTGGACTAACGGTCTAGCTGAAGCTTTCAATAAGACCTTGATAAAGATTATAAAGAAAACAGTGTCCAGAAACAAAAAGGACTGGCACGAAAGGTTTCATGAAGCTCTCTGGGCATACCGAACAACGTTCAAGACAACCATGAATACAAAACCATATGCATTTGTGTTCGGCACGGAAGCAGTGCACCCGTTGGAAATAGAACTCCTCTCTCTATGAGTAGCAGTTCGATACGAGCTGACATATGAAGAAAATTCTCATTTTAGGCTTGAGGAGCTCAACGCCCTCGACGAAACTCGCCTTATAACACAGCAAAATATGGAGGCTTATAAGGAAAGGATGATGCAGTCATACGAAAAACTGACCAGGCCGAGAATATTCCGCTCAGGCGAACGCGTACCAATCGTCAAAAGACCAATGATCCCCAATCATGTAAAACGGGGGAAGTTCGAGCCGAACAATGAAGGCCCATACATCATAGATAAAGTCTATGAAGGTGAAGCCTACCCGCTCATAGATATACATGGCGAAATACCCTTCCGGCCAATAAACGGCCAATTCCTAAAAAAATACTACGCTTGACGAGTCACGACTTAGGTCAATGATAGATGACGACGCTTGTGTCCGTTCGCTATCTTCCTGAGTTAGAATTCTCAGAGTAGTATCTAAAAAGCTCCGTCGCCTCACAGTGGTGATAATGGACCGAGTTGTTCCTAACTAATAAGGGACCGAAACATCCTTAAATGAATATTGTACCGAAACGTTCTTAAACTAACAATGGACATAAACGTCCTTAAACTAATATTCGTCCCAAAAACGGGAATGTTTGACCAAAACTTCCTTAAACTAATACTCGCCTAAAAAATGGTGATAATGGACCGAAATGTCCTTAAACTAATATTCGTCCCCCAAATGGGAATTGTTCACCGCCGGAAGATGGACCGGGACATTGGGACGTTTGGCCTGAATTCTGGGGATAAATACTACTTAGATTTATCCGTCCACCACTCCGAATATACCAAGTTGATTTATGGCACCATATATCGGAGGTTTGGACGGATGCGGCCGTTGTAGCGGACTTCGTCAGATTCCCCCTCGTTTTATGAGGGGTTTTTGATTGTGGGGACGCTTTTCCCTGCAGGCACAAGCCCCTGCAGTTAATTACATTACCGCATCGCGATAACCACTATCTCCTGCTCCAGAAGTTCACTTCGTGTTGTGTGTTTTGTTCTGGTTTTGGTAACCCGTGGATTGTATACTGTCACGACCCGAACGAGCACGTGACTGGCCCTTGAATCCTATGAAGCCTATAGGACTCCATCTGATCCAAGTAAGCCAAAGCCCAGAAATCTAAAACCATTTAAGGAGTAAAGAAAACATGTTTGAAAATCAAGTTTTTAAATAACTAAGCCGAATATGAATTTTTAAAATGTGTAATTTTTCCTAAAAATTTCGGCAGAGTTTCCTTTGTAAAAACTGGCCCCGAACGGGGTACAACAAGAACAATATATATGACATGATAAAAGGCATCCCCAAGCGGGAGCTAGCTCTTCGTCAAACGACGGTCACAACCACACAAGCAAAAATAATATATAACGCCAAAGGGCGAGGATCTAAACTGAAAAGAAACTCAAAAACAGCCAGAAAACCGCAATACCACTAGCGCGACTCTAAGGTCGAAATAATACAACACTGTCTCTAAGTCTGAAAGAATATACAAGTTTTGGTTGATGGAAATTCTAGATACAATAGATAATACATGAACAATGGTGGTTCTGATACAAAAGAACCCACCTACCAACGCAAGTCACCCATATGGAAGCAGTGTGCCAGAAATACCGCTATGGAATCTGCACGGCAAAAACCTGCAAGAACTGGGGCACAACGGGGGTGAGTTGCCAACTCGTGAATAGAAAATATCTACAAGCAGAGATCGAATGCATGACCATCCTAGGTCAATACGATCAGATATAAATAATCCTCAATATGAATAAAGCTGAAACGTGCTAAACTGGCAATGTAACCTCTATACATGAGTGTAGTGCCAAGTGCTCGTGCTGGTGCCTCAGGTAATAGTAGTCATGAATATGAGGTATAAACAATGTCATCAAATCTGCACACACGTGGATCCCGTCCACTCGTCACCCACTGACAATAACCATCATGCAAGTATATATCATAAAACCTGTGCATGGAAATATGAGGATATAATCCACCCGTGTCCCTCACGACACATCAATATCAAGGAACCGGAGTGCCCAGCATCGGCACTCGAAAACATCATGAAAACTGTGCCCAGCATCGGCACAAAATATAAGTCTCAGTATCTCGATACCTCTGTATCTCGAAATCTCAATGTCTCAATCACAACATCTAGGGCGCCGTCAGTCCAGATCGGCCCCTACCATCCATCTCATGACTACGACGGTATCCTCCGGATATCCGACGTGTTGGGTAATATCACCGGTAGGTAGTCTCCCCCTGCCAGGCTCATCGTCATCACCACGAGCTTCTTGCCCCGGGGTACCTTACCGGGTCCACCATGTACCCGCAATCGGTCTCATCCGCCTCCTCGATTCGGGTTTCACATGTCGCTCTCAGCACCGAGAAAACACATGGTGGACGCACTGAAATATCATATCAAGGGTAACCGGGTTTTTAAAGAAATGACATATCCTCTTTTGAAACACCCTCGGTTCCCAAATCCAGAAATATCATAGAAACAACATATCTCAATGCGTATAATCAAAAGCATGAAGTGTGCGACATGTAAAGGAAGGTATGCACATCATCATGTCATGCAAGGATCATATACTGAATGTAATAGTACTACAGTGTAGTGGCATGGCAATTATCGATGATGAGTGTGTGAGCCGGCAACAAGTGTACGTGGAACATATGCATCATCGATAATGGTGCTGGTGTCCTAGCAGCATGACTGAAATATAACCACAGTACAAGCGATGCAATGCAGATAGCATGAATATGCGGAATCGAATAATCAACGCAAAAGTACAGAATCTACACCAATATGTACATGTCATGCAGGGGTGCCATTTGAAATAACACGAATCATGGGGTTTTGAAAATAGGGGCTACGGTGTTTTTATGAAAAGATACGCCTTTTTAAATATCCGTAGATCCCTTGACCTGATTTTTAAAATACCCATGACCCGCTCGTTTTGAAATAGGTAGGAGTCTAATCTAATCTAACTACTATACTAAACTATACGGCTGAACTAACAAGCTGAGCTACAGGTAGGGAAACCACCTAACATCTGGGTCGATATATATATACATATAATAGTCGGTGATCCCGCCTCAAAAGTATCGCGTACGATACCGTATATCATATGACATCCTCAAGTCAAGAGTGCGGATCTATCATCAATGTAAAGCTCATACGGTAAATCGTCGTACGGCATCCCAATAGCTGGGTACGGGTCAATATCACACTATCTCATCACATATCAGGTATCACTATCATCGGATCGCATAATCTGGGGTACTACTCCAAGTCTAGTACAAAACGATACCATCTATAAGATTATGAATGCGGGTAAAGCACAAGTCCAAAGGCCCGCTAAAACTATCATCTCGCACCTCAAAGACAAGCTATGTCACATCGCCGATCTCACGGCCTCACATCAAGTATCATCTCAAACCCACGTATCATCCTCAAATCCCGTATATAAACACATAGTCCCATACCCATGTGTAGATATACGCATCATCATATGCACATAAACAAATGAAGGAATGTATGCAAGTATGTGTGTAAGTATATGTGTAAGTGTAGGTATGAGTGCAATTGCTACCCTAGGGTTCGCACTATACTACACCAATATAATCTTTAGCATCAAGAATACCATTATTACTATCAATAATCCTAACAACACATAATAAATATACGTGTGTATACGTATTCGTATACAACACCACGGACTGCGGGGGTGCTATACGCCATCCACCCGACTTCTCCCCGTAGATATAAATCTACTCACCTGCATCCTGCGTGTCAGTGTCGATGTCACCGTCATCTTCTGCATCGCCTCGGATCGTCGCGGGGTACCTACACATATCACACGTATCGCATCGCATCAAAACCAAATCAAAACTCGAAACGACACGCTAAAACCAATACGATAAGCTAAAAGGCCTATAGGTTAGAACCTACGGTTAGCCTTCGCAAAACAACCCGAAATCACTCGATGCAGTCGTACAAACGTCACACGATCGAGATAACGTACAAACACCAAAATATGGAAATCAAAACACGTAAAACCAAATACTGAAAGTAAGGCAGCAACCCAAGAAAACGATCCCAGATTTCGTCTCAGGCCAAATCAGGGCAAATAAACAACTCTAGGGTGCTATATATGATGTACTTGAGCTACTGGACCAACCCTGAAGCATTCCACCACCACTTGGCCGGCCACATTCATGTAAAAACCGGCCTGGCCGGGCCCCCTAAGTCCAATGGGGTCCGTCTGGTCAGGGTGGCTTCCTATGGTCTCAATTTGGTCCCTGGTATTGTTGAATTTGCCTGAAACAGTCCCAGTACATTCCAGATTTCCCTGCACGCTCCAGGTGGTCACAAACCGACATGAAAGTCCCGTAATTCCGTATTTTTGGGTTTCCAGTGGGGTTGGTCTGGGTTTCTAGTCAATATAGGGTCTAAGGTCACCTTTAGAGTCCAATTGCAAAGAAACATCTCAACTTTACCCTAACCCTCTCTAATTTTGTCCAAAGTGCTCCAATTCACCCGATATCGATATGAAACTTTAAAAGAGGCTAAATCACTTGAAATACTACAATATTTGTGAAGGAATTACCTCAATAGAGACTCAAGAATCTTCCCACAGCACCAAAACAGCAACTTTCTTGGTCCATTCTATAGCTTGTGAGCTTGTGTGCATGTTTTGTGAAATGGAAGTGGGGTTTTGAGATAGTTTGTGAGATGATTTGAGAGGATTTTGTGGAGGGGAGAATGGGGTAGTAGCAGGAGCAGCAGCACCTCAAGGAAGAGGGGGAGGAAATGAGAGGGAAACCAAGGGAATGGCTAAGTCAAATACCCTCACCTACCCTCACTCTCTCACCATACCTATTTCTCATTTCTTTTTCTTTTCTTTTCCTTTTCTTTAAATCCCTAATCCTTCTCACACCAATAGTAAACCCAAAGTAACATGGCTAGAAAAATGTAACACAAGTTCAAAGATGATATGTGCACAATTTTGCACAAAAAGCCAAAAAAATCCGATTAGCGATTTTTAATCGCGATTAGCGCTAGATTAGCATATAAATGATCATAAAAACTTAAAAATGGCATAATTCCAATAAATAACCCATTTTATAATTTTTCCATAATTTTCCATAATTTTTCTCCATTTATTTGTATTTAATTATTAATTTAATATTAAAATAATCAATAAAATAATATTAAATCATAAAAATTCCTAAAAATAATATTTTATTATTTTGGAAATGTTACAATCTACCCCCCTTAAAGAAATTCGGTCCCCGAATTTAAATTTAAAACCCCCAAGTACTAAAACATTTCGATACAAATCCAAGTCGTCGGGGCTCCGAAATCATCAACACATAGAACATCACAGCGCAATGCATGCGCATGGGTACTGAGCAGATAACTCAAAAACAACGCTCCATCAAGCATCCCGCAATCATCGGAGTCAAGGTAAAAACACAATGTCAAATCCAATACAAAACCGATATGATATGGATCAGAACTACACATGTAGACATCCAATCTATACATGCGAATAGCTGATGTAAAAGCATGCCAAATCTTTAAAAATCGCTGCGTGATGCACATAACACTGCACAGTGGCGGACGTTTTTCATAAGAAAACTATATATGTATATATATCCTTCGTTTACCAAACACGTTCCGCCGTTTTAAAAGCAATTTAGAATGGTGTCTTTGTTTTAAAACATTTCGTGTCATATCGGACACGTAAGTATATACTGAGACTATAGCTCACGCTTTGGAAATCTCTTTGACTATCGATGCATGCAAAATATATCCAGGTACTGTCCTCTGACTAGTCCTGCTCAGTATGAAAGCAAATATCCAATATCATAAAAATGTACTGCTCCAAAAGGAATAAATCTCAAAAATATACATAACACAATCCTGTGCGTCTGGTGCGCACGGAAATCAAAAATCCATATATGTGCTAAACAGGTGCACAAAACAACATCTAGGTGTAACGGGTGTGCACGAAGCATCTGTCATAGGCAACGTATATGCCTGACAGCTACAAATCCGGTGCATCTGACATGCACGAAGAACCTCGATTTAGTGCATCGGGTGTGCACCAAAATCGTATCTCAAAACATGCGCCCAACATGCGCGAAAATCCAAATCGGTGCATCCATCGTGCACGAATGAAAATCTAAACCCTGCGCACTCAACGTGCACGGAATCACGAAATCCAATAGCAACCGCCAAACATGCGTAAGTCACATCAAAAGCACGGAGTGCAAAAGTCAACCATCAATATCAGGGTCAAAATCAACGATATAATGCGGCTCAAACCATAATCAAGTGTACCGCAAAGGAAAATCTCACAACCGTGTGCATCAGCGTGCACAAATCAAATCAAAACACTAAAGTGCATGAAAACTATGCTGGAAGCGTAAACCAAATCACCGGCATGCAATAGGCATGAAATCACAATCAACACCTCAAGGATAATAATGACGCGCCAGGTATAAATGCCCAATAAGTGCAATCATGGTGCACGAAAACAGAAATCCTAGAACTCAGTCATCGAAACCAAATCATGGAAACGGATCGCCAAAATACCGAAATCCCAAACTGACAGATACGTGATAGTCGAATCACAAAATCACAAATCATAAATACTGTCGTCGGTATATCCTCCCTCGAAGTCGAGAAGGTGCCGGTACATCCAATTCTAGCGGCGCAAGTTCCCCACTTGCCTCTTTCTTGTGGCTGGCATCTTCTGCCTCTGGTTCCTGATCTTTCCTGCAGATTACCAATCTCGCAATCCATCGGCTCACCGGCCCGGTCAGGAGTGCTGACAGGAACAATTCCGTTCTGGCACTTCCTTATCACCTCTCGGTCAATCCTCACGACCGCTCGTAAAGCAATATGTCACTGGCGTCGGCCTCCGGCTCTCCGAATGCACAACACATATCTGATCCTGGGTGCAAACATCATTGCGGCAATGTTCTGGAAGGAATCCTGCTCAAAGTCTCTGCCGATCTTTCCTATGCCGATCTGTACGGAGGCTGGTACTCTTACATAGTCTCTTCTCGTCCAATGGACATCTGTGTCCTCAGCACAGCATTTCCTTGGAAATTGGTCGCATCCCAGCGCCTCTGTAAGCATATCTGACCTCTGGTCTCGACGGAAAATAATGACAGCTCATCAGCGTCTCACACGAACCTCTGGTTCCGCTTGTCTGTATCATCGTCCATTTCAACATCGCGTCTCTATATGCGCACTGCAATGCCTTCGGCTACGGTCCATCCGAAGTCCCTCACGCGGACTCGAAATCACGAACTCGGTATCTTCCTGACTCGGTAGAAGATATCTAGCCGAACACGTCCTCAGCGTGCATGTCACATCTCTGATGTCAGCGGAGTGGAATGTCATCTCGTCGAAATCTCGTGCGAACTCTTTACTCCACCTTGCTCTAATATCGACTGATTCGGACTCAACTCATCGTGGCTACACAAACTGCGCTCTGACGGCTATGCTCGCATCTGGAGTCTCCCAAGCAGTGTCCCATCACAATATCCGAAAGATGTCGAACCATCCGATCGACTCGTCAGAACCTCATAATCCCCCAAGAGCTTACATCTCGGGTACAGTTTAATAGTATCGAGTACATGCCACAGCGTCGGTGGTCCAGCCGTAGAAGGGCAAACCCAAGCCTCACTAATGGCGCCGAGGAACCGCCACAAACCCTAAGGTTCAAAGGCTTTCACACGGTCATTAAGTCGAGTTAGGGTTTCATTCTTCTAGAGGGTCCATAGAATCACCTGCATGTCTTTCCGTATACTTTAAACTTGGAAAATAGGTTCCTGACATTCGATCGTCTCAATCGACTCTCAACGAGTCTGCGTGAAGTCGCCTCTAGCTGGAATCAATCTACCTGATGACCTCGCATCGGGGTAAGCGAACGAACCACACGTCCTAGTCATTCATCCTCGGTGACTAGCGACTCACTATCATGTCTCCAAGAACATGCCTATGCTGCAGTAGCTCCAATCATCTGGCGATATCTCATCATTCGCAGCAACAACTGGCTCATTCGTCCGTACGCTGAACAGCGTCTCAATCATCCTGAATAAGCGATATCTCAACAGTCATCACATCCTGGCTGGCCTCTATCAGTGGCTCAATCCTCTGGTGCCAATCAGCACAACCGGAAAATCTCGCAACAGCGATCTGTCAAACGCTCATAGTGCGGAAACACAAAAAGACGACGCCTCAAAATGCAATCGTAAGCCTCGGGAATCACGCCCTGGTCAGTCCTCGTCCACGACGAGCTCATGCTGACAACTCGAGCCGTAGCTCACTCTGCCCGTGCAATCGCGACAGCAAAACCATAACCAGTATCGATGAAGATAGATCATAGGAAGGAATATGACACAATGCAAGGAAATGTACAACCTAAGGTTTCTTAAGCGGAGTGGCGTGTCGTAAGTATGCCGCGGAACATACCAATGGTACGTCACTCTACTTTAGCCACCTATTCCATCAACCAAGGGTCATCCTACGCGAAGAAAGTTCGGGTATAACACCCCCTCGACTAAGTCTAAGTTCCGTAAGGTCAAGCCTAAGTTCCGTATATAGATAACGCCCTAGGCTCCACATAGTCAAACTTAGACTCGAACCAAGGTCAACCTAGCGCTCTGATACCAACTTTGTCACGACCCGAACGAGCACGTGACTGGCCTTTGAATCCTATGAAGCCTATAGGACTCCATCTGATCCAAGTAAGCCAAAGCCCAGAAATCTAAAACCATTTAAGGAGTAAAGAAAACATGTTTGAAAATCAAGTTTTTAAATAACTAAGCCGAATATGAATTTTTAAAATGTGTAATTTTTCCTAAAAATTTCGGTAGAGTTTCCTTTGTAAAAACTGGCCCCGAACGGGGTACAACAAGAACAATATATATGACATGATAAAAGGCATCCCCAAGCGGGAGCTAGCTCTTCGTCAAACGACGGTCACAACCACACAAGCAAAAATAATATACAACGCCAAAGGGCGAGGATCTAAACTGAAAAGAAACTCAAAAACAGCCAGAAAACCGCAATACCACTAGCGCGACTCTAAGGTCGAAATAATACAACACTGTCTCTAAGTCTGAAAGAATATATAAGTTTTGGTTGATGGAAATTCTAGATACAATAGATAATACATGAACAATGGTGGTTCTGATATAAAAGAACCCACCTACCAACGCAAGTCACCCATATGGAAGCAGCGTGCCAGAAATGCCGCTATGGAATCTGCACGGCAAAAACCTGCAAGAACTGGGGCACAACGGGGGTGAGTTGCCAACTCGTGAATAGAAAATATCTACAAGCAGAGATCGAATGCATGACCATCCTAGGTCAATACGATCAGATATAAATAATCCTCAATATGAATAAAGCTGAAACGTGCTAAACTGGCAATGTAACCTCTATACATGAGTGTAGTGCCAAGTGCTCGTGCTCGTGCCTCAGGTAATAGTATGTCATGAATATGAGGTATAAACAATGTCATCAAATCTGCACACACGTGGATCCCGTCCACTCGTCACCCACTGACAATAACCATCATGCAAGTATATATCATAAAACCTGTGCATGGAAATATGAGGATATAATCCACCCGTGTCCCTCACGACACATCAATATCAAGGAACCGGAGTGCCCAGCATCGGCACTCGAAAACATCATGAAAACTGTGCCCAGCATCGGCACAAAATATAAGTCTCAGTATCTCGATACCTCTGTATCTCGAAATCTCAATGTCTCAATCACAACATCTAGGGCGCCGTCAGTCCAAATCGGCCCCTACCATCCATCTCATGACTACGACGGTATCCTCCGGATATCCGACGTGTCGGGTAATATCACCGGTAGGTAGTCTCCCCCTGCCAGGCTCATCGTCATCACCACGAGCTTCTTGCCCCGGGGTACCTTACCGGGTCCACCATGTACCCGCAATCGGTCTCATCCGCCTCCTCGATTCGGGTTTCACATGTCGCTCTCAGCACCGAGAAAACACATGGTGGACGCACTGAAATATCATATCAAGGGTAACCGGGTTTTTAAAGAAATGACATATCCTCTTTTGAAACACCCTCGGTTCCCAAATCCAGAAATATCATAGAAACAACATATCTCAATGCGTATAATCAAAAGCATGAAGTGTGCGACATGTAAAGGAAGGTATGCACATCATCATGTCATGCAAGGATCATATACTGAATGTAATAGTACTACAGTGTAGTGGCATGGCAATTATCGATGATGAGTGTGTGAGCCGGCAACAAGTGTACGTGGAACATATGCATCATCGATAATGGTGCTGGTGTCCTAGCAGCATGACTGAAATATAACCACAGTACAAGCGATGCAATGCAGATAGCATGAATATGCGGAATCGAATAATCAACGCAAAAGTACAGAATCTACACCAATATGTACATGTCATGCAGGGGTGCCATTTGAAATAACACGAATCATGGGGTTTTGAAAATAGGGGCTACGGTGTTTTTATGAAAAGATACGCCTTTTTAAATATCCGTAGATCCCTTGACCTGACTTTTAAAATACCCATGACCCGCTCGTTTTGAAATAGGTAGGAGTCTAATCTAATCTAACTACTATACTAAACTATACGGCTGAACTAACAAGCTGAGCTACAGGTAGGGAAACCGTCTAACATCTGGGTCGATATATATATACATATAATAGTCGGTGATCCCGCCTCAAAAGTATCGCGTACGATACCGTATATCATATGACATCCTCAAGTCAAGAGTGCGGATCTATCATCAAGGTAAAGCTCATACGGTAAATCGTCGTACGGCATCCCAATAGCTGGGTACGTGTCAATATCACACTATCTCATCACATATCAGGTATCATTATCATCGGATCGCATAATCTGGGGTACTACTCCAAGTCTAGTACAAAACGATACCATCTATAAGATTATGAATGCGGGTAAAGCACAAGTCCAAAGGCCCGCTAAAACTATCATCTCGCACCTCAAAGACAAGCTATGTCACATCGCCGATCTCACGGCCTCACATCAAGTATCATCTCAAACCCACGTATCATCCTCAAATCCCGTATATAAACACATAGTCCCATACCCATGTGTAGATATACGCATCATCATATGCACATAAACAAATGAAGGAATGTATGCAAGTATGTGTGTAAGTATATGTGTAAGTGTAGGTATGAGTGCAATTGCTACCCTAGGGTTCGCACTATACTACACCAATATAATCTTTAGCATCAAGAATACCATTATTACTATCAATAATCCTAACAACACATAATAAATATACGTGTGTATACGTATTCGTATACAACACCACGGACTGCGGGGGTGCTATACGCCATCCACCCGACTTCTCCCCGTAGATATAAATCTACTCACCTGCATCCTGCGTGTCAGTGTCGATGTCACCGTCATCTTCTGCATCGCCTCGGATCGTCGCGGGGTACCTACACATATCACACGTATCGCATCGCATCAAAACCAAATCAAAACTCGAAACGACACGCTAAAACCAATACGATAAGCTAAAAGGCCTATAGGTTAGAACCTACGGTTAGCCTTCGCAAAACAACCCGAAATCACTCGATGCAGTCGTACAAACGTCACACGATCGAGATAACGTACAAACACCAAAATATGGAAATCAAAACACGTAAAACCAAATACTGGAAGTAAGGCAGCAACCCAAGAAAACGATCCCAGATTTCGTCTCAGGCCAAATCAGGGCAAATAAACAACTCTAGGGTGCTATATATGATGTACTTGAGCTACTGGACCAACCCCGAAGCATTCCACCACCACTTGGCCGGCCACATTCATGTAAAAACCGGCCTGGCCGGGCCCCCTAAGTCCAATGGGGTCCGTCTGGTCAGGGTGGCTTCCTATGGTCTCAATTTGGTCCCTGGTATTGTTGAATTTGCCTGAAACAGTCCCAGTACATTCCAGATTTCCCTGCACGCTCCAGGTGGTCACAAACCGACATGAAAGTCCCGTAATTCCGTATTTTTGGGTTTCCAGTGGGGTTGGTCTGGGTTTCTAGTCAATATAGGGTCTAAGGTCACCTTTAGAGTCCAATTGCAAAGAAACATCTCAACTTTACCCTAACCCTCTCTAATTTTGTCCAAAGTGCACCAATTCACCCGATATCGATATAAAACTTTAAAAGAGGCTAAATCACTTGAAATACTACAATATTTGTGAAGGAATTACCTCAATAGAGACTCAAGAATCTTCCCACAGCACCAAAACAGCAACTTTCTTGGTCCATTCTATAGCTTGTGAGCTTGTGTGCATGTTTTGTGAAATGGAAGTGGGGTTTTGAGATAGTTTGTGAGATGATTTGAGAGGATTTTGTGGAGGGAGAATGGGGTAGTAGCAGGA
Source organism: Agapanthus africanus (assembly GCA_030015575.1). NCBI lineage: Eukaryota > Viridiplantae > Streptophyta > Magnoliopsida > Asparagales > Amaryllidaceae > Agapanthus > Agapanthus africanus. Next base: position 374,462,581 of record JASDDO010000004.1, on the reverse strand, counting down.
GCAGCAGCACCTCAAGGAAGAGGGGGAGGAAATGAGAGGAAAACCAAGGGAATGGCTAAGTCAAATACCCTCACCTACCCTCACTCTCTCACCATACCTATTTATCATTTCTTTTTCTTTTCTTTTCCTTTTCTTTAAATCCCTAATCCTTCTCACACCAATAGTAAACCCAAAGTAACATGGCTAGAAAAATGTAACACAAGTTCAAAGATGATATGTGCACAATTTTGCACAAAAAGCCAAAAAAATCCGATTAGCGATTTTTAATCGCGATTAGCGCTAGATTAGCATATAAATGATCATAAAAACTTAAAAATGGCATAATTCCAATAAATAACCCATTTTAGAATTTTTCCATAATTTTCCATAATTTTTCTCCATTTATTTGTATTTAATTATTAATTTAATATTAAAATAATCAATAAAATAATATTAAATCATAAAAATTCCTAAAAATAATATTTTATTATTTTGGAAATGTTACATATACGGAGACTAATTTATGTCATCGCCCGTAGGGCGTGGATTAGTCCAAATCCGTATATTTTTAGATTTAGGTTTAAGTTGATTTAAGTATCATTAATCTGGTTTGAGATTAAGACTAACATAAACATATGAACATTTGGGCTCGATTATTTTAGTTTAAGGACATCGCGGTCCATTATCGCCATGTTTGAGGCGAAATGTTAATTTAAGGACGTTTTGGTCCTTTATAACCATTTTTGAGGCTAATATTAGTTTAAGCACATTTCGGTCCATTATCCACCTTGCATGCACGTGTATTTGTTTACGTGACGAAGTGAACAATGGTGATATGGAATGTGCCCAATTTGTGGTACAATCCGATTTAAGGCGTGCACATCAATTTAAAAGTGCATCAACGAAAGAAATTGTTGGTCGTCGGGACCCGCCGCCTCTTTGAAAACATTAAGGAATTACAACGACATGTATCAGAGGTGTGAAGAGATGTATTCTTAAACCAAATTCCTTATTTGAGAGAAAATGGGTTGTTGTGGACTTAAGAATTTTTGGTCATATTTGAGACCTTAGAAACAAGAGCATTGTTTCCCCCAATCAGAGTAAAGCTCTGTTTTGAAATTCAAAATTCAAAAATTGAAGCTACGCTTCAGATCCAGCGCTCTGTGCTGTACGCCACGTGTCAAACACAGATGGGCTAGCACCAGGTGCGCTGCGCCCTATGCAGCGCACCCCCAATCAGAGCAAAGCTCTGTTTTAAAATTCAAAAGAATTGAAGCAACGCTTCAGATCCAGCGCTCTGCGCGCCACGTGTCATACACAGGCGCGCTAGCGCAGGCTGTGCCTCGCTCTGCGCTGCGCGCCACGTGTCAAACACAGGCGTGCTAGCACAGGCTGCGCCGCGCTCTGCGCTGCGCGCCACGTGTCAAATGTAGGTGCGCTAGCGCAAGGTGCGCCGCGCCCCGCGCTGCGCACCACGCGCTGCGTGCCATGTATCAAACGTAGGTGCGCCAGCGCTGGAATTAATAATTCCCTACCGTTAGATCTAAAGATCTAATAATAAATTATTAATTAATCAGAATTAAAATTCTGTTATGGAAAGATCTTTCCAATCTTGTTAGAAACAAGAAGATTATCTTCTGCAAAACAAAAGCCTTAGGATCAAAGATCCAACGGTGGGAAATATTCCCAAATCAATCAGAGAAAGATCTCTTTAACTGATTTATCAAATCAATTTGCCCTATATAAAGGCCCCAAGACTTCAAGTCTGATATAGAAAAAACCCCCTACAAACTTTCAGAAAAACTCAAAGAAAGAAAAGCAAGCTTTTAGCGAAAGAAAAGCAAGCTTTTAGCAAAAGAAAATCATTTCTTCAAGGTAAAGAACATGATTCTTGAACACAGAGATGAAATCATCTCATGAAAAGAAGAACTATCTTCTAAAAAGATCATAGATCTAAAAAAGACCAAGGTCTTTCATAAAAGAGATCAAAAGATCTCATCAAACAATAAAGAAGTATTTACTTCATTCACAGATCATTGATCTACAAAGGCAAAGCCCTTTCCAAAATAAGAACTATTGTTCTTGAATCTTGAGGCAAAGCCTCCTTTAAAAAGAACATAAACTTGTTCTCTGATCATAAATTTGATCAAATGCGCTTTGCGCTACTGAAAAGTGCCTTGCACTCATGAACTGCGCTTCTGCGCTCCTTGGATCGGCGCTCAGCACCAAAACGTGCCACGTGTTAACCACAGATACAACTTGCGCTTTGCGTTTCTGAAACAGCGCACTGCGCTCATGGGCTGGTGCTCAGCGCCAAGCGCGCCACGTGTCACTCATTGGTGCACCACTAAACAAGCGCAACGCGCTCATAAATTGAAAGCGCAATGCGCTCATAAACTGGCGCTTAGCGCTAAGCGCGACACGTGTCCTTTTCGTGTGCGCTACTTGGCAAAAGCGCAATGCGCTCTTTAATTGGCGCAAAGCGCCTGGCACGCCACGTGGCGCGCTGTCAGAACAAACATTGTTCTGATGAATGCTATGCATTCAATACAAGACAAAAAATGTCAGGATCTAATGCTCAGCATTATTAAAAGTGCCAAGCCCAAGTAAAGGCTTAACAGCCTAGAACAATAAAATGTTAAACATTGTAATTTTATTGGACTTAGCCCAATTCTGGCCATAAGTCCTCAAATTATATTGAACTGAGCCATCTGCTCACGAATATTCAACGGATCTTAGTCCCAAACTGGGATACAGATCTTCCAATAAATTCACACCGGTTCAAGGGTACATCTCTTTACTCCTCTGATATCTGTCGTTGTAATCCTTCAACGTCTTCAGAGAGGTGACGGGTCCCGACAGCCACACATTTTATGGACTGTGGGGTCCTTAAACTTATGGACTACGATGTCCTTAAACTTCATAGACTACGATGTCTCTAAACCGGACTGTGGGGTCCTTAAACTCATGGACTACGATGTCCTTAAACCTTATAGACTACGATGTCTCTAAACCGGACTGTCGGGTCCTTAAACTCATGGACTACGATGTCCTTAAACCTTATAGACTACGATGTCTCTAAACCGGACTGTGGGGTCCTTAAACTCATGGACTACGATGTCCTTAAACCTTATAGACTACGATATCTCTAAACCGGACTGTGGGGTCCTTAAACTCATGAACTACGATGTTCTTAAACCTTATAGACTATGATGTCTCTAAACCGGACTGTGGGGTCCCTAAACACATGGACTACGATGTCCTTAACCTGGACCGAGATGTCCTTAAACTAACAATGGACCGATGTCCTTAAACTAACTGACCGCAATGTCCCTAAACTAAATAATAGAGTCCAATTGCTCTTTTATTGGATCTAAACGATCCCGTTAAGTTGATCTTAGTCTAAAATTAGACTAACGTATCCTTAACAAACGTTTAAGTTGATCTTAGTCTCAAAGGAGACTAATGTATCCTTAAACCCAAACCAAAACCCAAATCTAAGAAGATACGGATTTGGACTAATCCACGCCCTACGGGCGACAACATAAATTAGTCTCCGTATACAATCCACGGGCAACCAAAAACAAAACAAACACCCACGACACGAAGTGACCATCTGGAGAAGGAGAAAGTGGTTACCGCGATGCGGTATCCTAATTAACTGCAGGGGCTTGCGCCTACAGGAAGAGCGTCCCCACAATCAAAACCCCCTCAAACGAGGGGGAATCTGACGAAGTCTGCTACATCGGCCGCATCCGTTTAAACCTTCGATACATGGTGCCATAAATCAACTTGGCATCTTCGGAGAGGTGGACGGATAACACCAATTAGCATCTGCCCCGAATTTCAGGCAATATGGACCTGTGCGGTCGTGTCTCCGTGTTCAGTGGGGAACAGATTCTGGCACGCCCGGTGGGACCTTTTCCTCTTTCCACTCCACACTTCGTGTGTCGCGTTCGTGAACAGATCGTGGTTTGTTAATGGTTGCCCTTGGGTTCGAGGTACTAAGATTTGGTGTCTTGCTGGATCAAGAAAAGAAGATGGCATCTACTTGCATGAAGTGTTCCAGCTGCAATTGCAATTCACGTTCCGCCTCATCTGGAGGCATAGCTTATGGGCCCCAAGCGGCCTCCCTGTTCACGATGCCGGTGGAACAGGTCACTCAGGCCACCACTGGATTGTTTTTCGGGACCACGCTCCCGCCAACGAGCTTCAGCGCTCCTATACCAACATAGGAAGCTCCCAAGAAGTCGGTCTTTGATCGGCTTGCAAATATAGCGGCCTCTCTCAACGGGTCGTCCAACTCCAGCTCCTCAGTCTTCGCCAGATTGGGCCAAAGTTCATGTGGGCCCATGATGAAGCCTGCAATTGCAGAACAGGTTGTTCCGAAGAGGATAGCCATCCTTGCTCCCGAAGTCGTCAAGGCGGCTTCTCCTGCCAAAGGGTCGGTCTTCACGAGACTGAATGTTCCGGATCCCATTCCGGCTCTCGTTCCTGCTCAAAAGTCTGCCTTTGACAGATTGGATACCGCTACTCAACGGACGTCTGTCTTCAAGAGGATGGTACCGGCAGCGCCTCACCTGAACAGGGGGCAAGACGAAGTCGATCCTCAAGCTGAAACCATCCCAACAGCTCGACATGCTCGCCATCGTCACTGGCGCCGAGTACGGAAGGCTGGGGGTAACTCCTCCTCTGGGCTAACTCCACCAGCCCCAACGGTGGAAGTCAATGCTGCTGTTCCAATCGGGAACAGCTTTGAATTGCTGAACAAGGTGCGCAGGAACTCTCCTACCGCCGTACCGAAAAGATCTCATCCACCGGTGGAGAATGTTACAGAAATAAAGCCGGATCAGCCCCCTCAACGGCTGTCCTCCAAAATTTACAAAGTCTGGCGACGGGTTCAGGACTCAGTAATTGATCAGGATTACTCTCGCCGACAGAAAAAGGCGAAGGTTCAGCAGGAAGAGAGCCGTCCTATCAAGCCACAAAGGACGACAACCATCTGGGTGCCCGCTGCAACGGCCCCCTCAACGTCAACTGCTCAAAAGAGAAGGAGGCCAGAGAAAGCCCCTGTGGCTACGACAGATCGCAAAGACGCTAAGCCCAAACGCCCCGAGTCTGGGGGCATAACAGTCCATACTGTTTACATGGCTTCCGGAAAAGAGGAAAGCCGCGCTTCGACGGGTCACCGACCGCTCACCCGATCCGTGACCAAAGCCCAGGAGCAACAATAGAAGCTTTAGGAAATGCTGACGCAAATGACCGCACTCACCGGGCCAAAGGAAAGCCCGGAGGCATCATCGGAACAGCGCCACGAACAAGAAACCGATGCTGACTTCCTATGCAGAGTTCTCGAAAAGAAGGACAGAGAAGCTGCAGAACAAGTTGCCAACATAAAACGAATGACGCTTCTCTTCTAAGACATGGTCGGGATGATGTTACAGCCGGATCCTCCAGCTGAAGACCCTCCGATCATTATTGAAGACGACAGAGGGGAGATATCGAACCCTCCTCCGGTCCTTTCAGCAGCCAAAGAGGAAACTATTTCCAAGGCCGCTCTGGATGACTATATTTCTCAGCAAATACGAGCTCACCAGGCGAATGAAGCAGCCGGCAAAGTCGTTAAAACTGGGCGACCGTATCCAGGCTGGTATGACCAAATAAAGTACTCGCCGGGATACACAATCCCTAAATTCCATGTGTACAAGGGGACAGGCAATCCCCATCAACATGTCGCTTAGTTCAGGTCTTTTTGCGGTAACACCGGGGGTGATGATAAGATTTTGCTCCGCCAATTCGTCGGCAGCTTGTCGGAGACGGCATTTGAGTGGTACTCCGAACTTCCAAACGACTCCATCAAGACTTTCGCAGAAATGGAGTTGTTATTCACCCAACGATTCGCAAGTGCTAGTGAACGCACCCCAATAACGGCATTGATCAATGCCAGGGTGAAACCAGGTGAGACGTGGGTTCAATACGCAATCCGATGGTGGAATCTGTGGTCGAAATGCGAACAACGCATCGAAGATGCACCGGCGGTGGGCATGTTCGTGGGCACCCTCATGCAACTATTTCCCAATTCATGATGTTCTTCAAATCGACCATGTTCCAGGCCTTGATTGACAAGTTGGCCCAAATGGACCAGATGGGTCATAGACCGTCTCCTCTAAAGCCGGACTCTCGAAATGAGAAGGGAAAGGGGAAAGCGATCGGCCTCACCAATGCTCAACAGCAGCCTGGTGGTCCAAGACCAGTTGATCGCCAAAATAACAAAACTCGACTCTCGAAAATAAAATGAGGCGCCCTTACTCGTTCCCTCGAGACAAGACGAAGAGGTTATTCGAACTAGCACTGCGCAACAGGCTCATCACTCTGCCAGAGCCAAGACGCCCAGCGCAACCAGGCGATATTGGCAATCTTAACTACTGCCCTTATCACCGAATGTTGGGCCATCCGATCGAGGATTGTTACATCTTCAAAAGCTGGATAGAAGATCAATACCAGCAGGGAAAATTCGTATTATCCGAAAATTGGAAGGTGAACCCGCCTCGGCCACACACTCCCAAGAAGACGGATACACGGGGGGCATCATGCTCTTTCGTAGAAGAAGCTCCATGGGAGGTCGCTCTTTCAGCCAAAACGAAAAGAATGCTGAAGGACCTCCAAACGTTCCCGGTGATCAGGTAGAAAAATCCACTCAAACCCGAGATCATCGAAGGAATGTTAAAACCACGTCCAACTCCAAAGATCGGTGGTTATAGCCAAATCACTCACACCCAGCCGTCAAAATCTTTGAAAAAGAAGAAGAAATCCAAGAAGCCCGTGAAGCATGGTGACAAGCGCACGGACCTGCAAAAGCAGATTGACGCGCTGGAAGAGTATAACCAGAAGGTGCAGACTCCAGTCACATTCCAAGAGGTTCTCAGCCATGTCATTGAGGACGGAGATGATGGAGAAGACTCGTCGGATGAATCTGAAGATTACGTGACAAGTTGCCATGTGATCTCTCACTCGTCGATAGACGATGAAGAAGATCCTTGCACCGAGAAACTGGGGGCAAGTCCTGAACCGGAACTTCTAGAGCCGTCAGACGAAATGATTGATGCATTCCTGAACGAAGCTTTTCTTAAAAGCAAAGCTGCTCGAGAGCGTGAAATGGCCATATTTGAAAAAGCCAAACGCCGGCGATTGAACGAAGGAGTTGAAACACTCCCGCCAGATCAAAGTACATCCGTCGCAAATAAAAATAGGTTCAAGACGAGAAAAAGGTTCTCTAAAGCCATATCAATGGGAATGAAGCTGCCACCCTCTGAAGGAAACATTTTCGGTGAAGCGGAAACACATCCTAGCTACTGCTTATATCATCGGAAGATTGCGCACCCCACCGACCAGTGCAACGCTTTTAAAAGATGGTGGCAAGGATATGTCGCTCACCGGCAAAATTTCAAACAGATGAAACGCAAAACTCGTCGGGAGCAAAAAAATACGACCGAGGAGCATAATAGAAATATCGGCAATTGTCGCGTGGTCAACGCCAGGGGATCGCAAGTTCTCACCTTCGGGAGCGACTCTGACGAAGAAATGACTCTTGGCCCTCTCTTTAAAGAGTCCACCTTGGGAAAAGAGGAAGAATTGAGGACCTGTGAAAATATTCAGTCGCGCAATCGTACGCTGCCCGAAAAGAATCTTGGGCCCTCGAACAGTGGGTCAAATAGAAAAGATAAGGGGAAAAAAAGTCCTTGAGGATATCATCCTTGATGACCAAGCCGTCAAAAAGCTGACAGCTAAGGACCCGCCAAAGAAAAGTAAGGTGGACTACAACGTTCTGGCACACTTGAGGAAGATACCCTCGCAGCTCAGTATTCTCGACGCCCTTCTGCTATCCAAAAAGGCGAGAGATTTGTTGATCAAGGCATTACAAGAGCCCGAGCAATTCCAAGCTTTCCTCGCCGAAGAAAAGATGAAGGACGAGCTGGAAGAACTACACACAGCCGATATCACCTTCGGCGATGAAGATCTCCTCCTTGGGACATGCGAGCACAACCGCCCCCTATATGTCTCCGGATACTGTCATGACATCAAGATAGGTAAAATCCTGGTCGACAATGGGTCCTCCGTCAATCTCCTTAACGTAAGGGTGCTAAAGGAAATCTGCATGAGCGTTCAGCACCTCGCTCGTGATAAAATCCCCATCTCCGGATTTGACTCCCAGTCATCACGGACGCTTGGGTCTGTGATACTGACACTACGCTTTGGGCTGCTCGTCACGGACATCAAGTTCCACGTCATTGACGCTAAGACATGCTATAACACTTTGCTCGGCCGGCCTTGCTTATACGAGTACAACATTATTCCTTCTACACAACATCAGTGTATGAAGTATTTCAAGGATGGTCTCGAGTATACCGTAACAAGAGAGCTGAACCCATTCTCCTTGAACGAAGTCCGAAAGTACGAAAACGCAAAATACTTCTTGCCAGATTTCGAAGACACAGAAAGATGTCGCAAATCGGAGGACAAGAACAAAGCTATCACCACTATTCCAGTCTTCGGGAGTGATACTGAGGAGGAGGAAGAAATAGTTTATTCAGGTCCGTCCCAATGCAACAAGCCGGGACCATCCACTCCTATGTTGATCTTCGACAGCGACTTGGAAGATGAGGTCAATGCCATATTCTCTGCTCGGCCATCAATACAAGCCTTCGCTGATGAAGATCAAAGTTTACAAGTTGCCATGGTTCCGCCAAAGCATCATAAAGAGCTAAACGCGCTTGATACCTACAGTGTGGAAGAACTGCAGACATTCTACGTCCCTCCCAAGCGAAAAGGTGAAAAGGTGATCCTATTCTACCGATCCGGGGAAACTAAAGTGGAGAAAGAAATCTGGCATGGCATGGATTCTACACTTGACAGGCTCCAGCCCATCCGTTTGCCCAGATATTACATAAACGGACTAAAGAAACTCTTGAGACGCCAAGGTGTACCCATTAAGAAAACCGCTCGACAAGCATGGTTCTATAACATGATCTGGAATGTTCCCGAAACTTAATGAAAGTTGCCCAACGGGAGAATGGAAACGACCGGGCTTGGATATGTTCAATCCAAGAAATGGGAGCTACTCCGCGACTGCTACGTCATACATGACTTTGATGAAGAAGGAGATGCTCTATGGGAAGATGCTAACCCTGAACCAGAACGAGCTCCCGCCGTGAAAATGCCCAGTCCATCGTTCGAAGAACAAATGGACAAGCTTATAAGGGAAGTGTTCCCCTCCGAATCACGGAGACGCGATAAACGTCTTGCCTGAGATTCGGGGCAGATGCTAATTGGTGCTATCCGTCCACCTCTCCGAAGATGCCAAGTTGATTTATGGCACCATGTATCGGAGGTTTAGACGGATGCGGCCGATGTAGTAGACTTCGTCAGATTCCCCCTCGTCTGAGGGGTTTTTGATTGTGGGGACGCTCTTCTCTACAAGCGCAAGCCCCTGCAGTTAATTACGCTACCGCATCGCGGTAACAACTTTCTCCTTCTCCATATGGTCATTTCGTGTCGTGTGTGTTTGTTTTGTTTGTGGTTGCCCGTGGATTGTATATGGAGACTAATTTATGTTGTCGCCCGTAGGACGTGGATTAGTCCAAATCCGTATTTTCTTAGATTTGGGTTTGGGGTTTTGGTTTAAGGATACGTTAGCCATATTTGAGGCTAAGATGAACTTAAACGTTAGTTAAGGACACGTTAGTCTAATTTTAGACTAAGATCAACTTAACGGGATCGTTTAGATCCAACAAAAGAGCATTTGGACTCTATTGTTTAGTTTAAGGACATTGCGGTCGATTTCCAGTTTAAGGACATGGTGGTCCAACATTCCCATTTTGAGGACGAATATTAGTTTAAGGACATTTCGGTCCAACATTCCCATTTTGGGGACGAATATTAGTTTAAGGACATTTCGGTCCATGAGTTTAAGGACCCCACAGTCCGTAGAAATGTATGGTTGTCGGGACCCGTCACCTCTCTGACGACGTTGAAGGATTACAACGACAAATATCAGAGGAGTTCAGAGATGTACCCTTGAACCGGGTGTAAATTGATTTGGGAGAGCAGTTGTGCTCAGTTCAATTTAAATTGAGGACTTATGGCCAGAATTGGGCTATGTCCATTTGAAAATTTTCAACATTTTATTTATACTTGGCCTGTTAGGCCTTTGCTTGGGCTCTGTCCTTTTTAAACAATGCACAGTATTGGGCTTTTTATTTAAATGCATGACATTTATATTAGGCATGTTAGGCTTCTTAATTGGGCTCTGCCCCCCCTTTTTTTAATAATGCGTAGCATTTGTTTTGGTCTGTTAGACCTTTTAATTGGGCTCCGCCCTTTTTTAATAATGCACAGCATTTAATAACCTGACAGTGCGCCACGTGGCCTGTCAGGCACTTTGCGCCAATTAAAGAGCGCAAGGCGCCAGAGCATGTGGAGGTGACACGTGTCACGCTCTGGTGAGCGCAAGTCTGTTAGCGCAGTGCCCTGCACTAGTGCGCTGCTGACACGTGGCGCGCTCTGGTGACTTGCGCCAATCCAAGAGCGCAGTGCTCTGCTTTAGAAGCGCAAGGCGCAGATTGACACGTGGCGCTCTCTGGTGACTTGCGCCAGTCCAAGAAGCGCAACAGCGCAAATCAAGAGTGCAGGGTACTGTCCAATAGCGCAGAGTGCATCTTGATCAAATTTAGATCAAAGAAAAGAATCTTTTTCTTGTTCTGAAGAGGTTCTACCTCAAGATTCAAGAACCAATAGTTCATCAAAAGGCTGTACCTTTATATAGATCAAAAGATCTAGGGGTGAAGTAAATTACTTCTTTATTGTTTTTGTGATTAGATCTTTATGATCTTATTCTTTTTACTGAAGATCTTGATCTTGTTCTTAGATCTTTGATCTTTTTAGAAGAAATTCTTCTTTTTGTGAGATGTTTTCATCTCTGTTCTTCCAAGAATTTAATTCTTTACCTTGAAGAAGATGATCTTCTTTCTTCAAAGGCTTGCCTTTCAAATTTTTTCAGAGTTCTCCCTTTTTTCTATCTCTCTGTATATATGTGAGACTTGGAATCTAGGGGCCTTTATATGGGGCCAATTAGTTTGTTAGGTTAGTTACAGAGATCTTTCTCTGATTGATCTGGGGATATTTCCCCACCGTTGGATCTTTGATCCTAAGGCCTCTGTTTTACAGAAGATAATCTTCTTATTTTAATAAGATTAAAAAGATCTTTCTAAAATTTTAATTCTGATTAATTAAATAATTCATTATTTAAATTTTAGTGCTGGCACAGTTGGCGCAAGTGCACCTGCGCTTGACACGTGTCGCGCAGCGCAACTGCGCTATCGCACCTGCACTGACACATGTCGTGCAACGCAGAGCGCAGCGCAACTGCACTGACACGTGTTGCGCAGCGCAGAGCGCAAGTTATCTGAAGTGTTGCTTCCTTTATTTTTAAAGTATAAATTTTAAAACAGAGCTTTGTTCTGATTGGGGTGTGCTGCCTTGGGCGCAGCGCCCCTTGCGCTGGCGTGTCTGCTTTTGACACGTGGCGCTCTGCGCGCAGCGCAAGAGATCTGAAGCGTTGCTTCATGTTGGGGTAAAAATTTACACCCCGGTTGACCAAGTCAACCCCAAGCCAAGTGGGCCCAAGCCCAGATCCAGTGGCCCCATGCCCGGGTCGAGCCCGAACATGAAGCGGCCGGCCTCCCCCCACGCCAAGATAAAATTTTTGTAATAAACAATTTTTTTGTATTTCTTTTATTTTATTTTATGGATAAATGTAAGAAAAATAGGCATAAAGCCAAATTTTTGTAAAGTCTATGGCTTATGTGCAAAAAGAAATGGCACATGAGCCATGGGATGGACAACATGCCATTTTGTGACGCCTAAGGGGCTATGTGTAAAGTGTACAGCCTATAAAGGCAAAGATAATAAAATATCTCAACAACTTTTCTCTCTCCCTCAAAATTTTTCAGATCTGAGATCTTTTCTCCTTCTTCAAGGTTCCAAAACCTTCCTTTTTCTCTTGAATTTAATCAAGAGTTTTACTCTTTTTTTATAAAACAAATTAGTTTTTCACCACAAAACCCATAAATGGGAACTCAGATCTTCCATTGGATCTCAAAAAGAAGAGATTTTTAAAAATCCCATATCTCTTGATCTTCAAGATCTAGCTAACAGAGGAGGAAGAAGAAGAACATCTTTCACTAAACCCCAAAAAAAAACACTCAGGAGTCCAACTCCTCTCTGATTTCTCTTCCGAGAAATTTTTTTGCTCTTTTTCTCGCCGGCGCTCAAGCGCAGAGCACCCGCGTGCCGACACGTGGCGCGCTTGCGTTCAAGCGCAAGCACTCGAGCGCAAGTCGCCCCGGTGCCGACACGTGGTGTGCTTGCGCTCAAGCGCAAGCGCTCGAGCGCAAGTCACCCCCGTGCCGACACGTGGCGTGCTTGCGCTCCTCGCTCCGGTACCGACACGTGGCGCGCTTGCGCTCCAGTGCAAGCGCAAGTCGCCCCCGTGCCGACACGTGGCGCGCTTGCGCTCCATCGCAAGCGCTCAAGCGCAAGTCGCCCCCGTGCCGACACGTGGCGCACTTGCGCTCAAGCGCCCAGCGCAAGTCGCCCCCCGTGCCGACACGTGGCGCACTTGCGCTCGAGCGTCATGCGCTGATGTGCAAAATACTCACGTGCCGACACGTGGCGCGCTTACGCTCAAGCGCCCAGTGCTCAAGCGTAGAGCGCCCACGTGCCGACATGTGGTACTCTAGCGCCTGAGCGCACAGCACCTAGGCGCACAGCGCCCAAGGTGCTGCCCCTACGCATCCTTTGGATGTCTTTTCCCCTTTTTATATATATACATGTATATCTATACATATGTATACATATGTACACACACACATACTCCACGACACTGTCCCTGTTAGAAAAAATTTTCTAACGGGGCGCTGCCCCGCACCCCACAAGGGGGCTGCTAGCCCTCTTGGCCCCCAGCCCGCTATCCGGGTAGTGGGGCCCCCGTAAAAACTCTGTGTGGCTCCTGATATATTTAAACCCCCCTCCAAAACAAAACACACGTACACTGCACATTGAGTTCGCATGACCAGTTTAACCTGTTAATCGGAGGTTCCCTCGCTTCAAAGGCGGGGGGGGGGGGGCGGTAATTAACGGCAGCTTAGTCCGTGGCTGCCGGAGATTCGGATTCCCATAATCATTAAACCCCGGCCTACCCTAGACAGGGGGAATCTGTAGTACGCCTGACAAGCGCGGGCGTATTCCCATCTCAATGGGGTGACGAAAAACACCCTACAGATTTTGGCACGCCCGGTGGGACGCTTCTCTCCTCCCATATTTCGGGTTAAACGTTCATGCGAACTCAATCAATATACACATCGATTGCCTATACTGAAATGATGTTTTCTTTTCGTGCAGCAATCAACTTTCAACGACAATGTCTCCCAAGACGAATTCAACTTCCAAAGCCACCCCGACTCCGTACGTGGTCAAGATCAACGGTCGTGTGGTTCTCCCCGCAAGCCTCAGTCGACAGTGGGAGGAACCGTCCCGCCAGTTTGCTCCATCATCATCTACCCTACCGAAAGCGCTCATCTGGCGGAGATCCCGGCGGAACAGGTGGCCAAGCCGGTCTCAAGGGGTAAGAGGCCGAATGTCGTGATCGCCAAGGCACCACAACCGAAACTTAAGACGGTATCTGAACGATTCTCTGGTGCTCCAGCGGGGGGCAAGAACTTCGGTACAAAGGGCAACATCAAATGTTGCGGACGAGCTCAGGCGATGACTCCAACAAATGCACAATCGAGCGTATCTCCAAGGCCCTCCATCGACCGATTGCAGCGTCTTCCCAAAGAGCCGAAGTCTGCCAGGTGCTTAGAACAGAAAAGTTTAGGCAGAAGCGGCTCAGGTATCGAGCCAACAAGAGGGCTAAGGCTTCGGCCAAATGGAATCGTGTGAAGTTCCAAGTGCAGGGTTGCCCCGCGACGACGGCTGAGTCGGACGTAAGAATCAGCAATTCCTTCGAGCCTCTGAAGTGGGTTCAGAAAAATGCCATGACCGCCAGAATCAAGAAGACAACGGTCCGAACAGTGCCACAAAGAGACGTGTCCCGGCCCCAACAGAAAAAGTATGACACTGTCTCTTCAAGAGTCTATCAAGCACTCTGTGCCGCACGAAAGCTGCAGGGCAAACCCAGAAAAGAAGCGCCAGCACCATTCAAGAACCTGGTTAGGCCAGCCGCCTTCAATCGACTACCAGCTACCGAAACAAGGGGGTCAAGACAACGATCCGTGAAATCAGCTGCTAATGATAGAAAGACGGCCGGATATATCATCCATACGGTCTATATGGCGGGCAGGCTCCCCAGCGACAACCTTCGCAGCAAAAGCAAGGATGGGGCTACCACATCCCAAGCCCAATCTAGCCTGAATGTGGTTGCCGCTTCCCAAGAACAGCCGCCCCCGCTAGATGAAGAAAACCCTCTCGATGGGGATGATAGGCAGAGCCCTCGGTCCATGCAGAGTCAAGCTCAGACAGTGAGGAAGAGCCAACTTTCCGCCCCAGGACTGCGGAGCAAGAGCTGCTTTAAGAGCTTCGAAAACAGCTCAGGAGCAAAGATAAAGAGATGGCCAAGCTCTATTCGAAGATTGACGACTTAACGAATGTGGTGATGCAGCTTACGGCTCAAATTGCTCGAGCGCTTCCCAATCAAGCACAAGCCGCTACTAATCAGCCGGGTGATGACAATCCGAGGCAGCCAATGCATGTTCCTTCGGGTCCAAGACTGGTCGAGCCACATGAAAGCCGGCTACACTCCGCTTCTGGGGACGCCTTGGCCCCAGATAGCACTATCCCGCTAACACAGGATCAGATAATGGATTTGGTCACCAGCAAGGTTAAAATATTGGTGGACGAAGCTGAAGCTCAGAAAGAAATTGGCAGTAGTGGGCGGCCATACCCTGCGCAGTACGATCTGATTGAGTTCCCAAGCGGCTACGTCATTCCTAAGTTCGGAAGATTTGATGGAACGGGAAATGTAAATCAGCACGTCGCCCATTTCAAAGTATCGTGCGGAAATACATGGGGCAATGACGCGCTCCTTCTTCGTCAGTTTGTCAACAGCCTGACCGGTGTCGCTTTCGACTGGTACGTGAGCATACCAGACGGGTCCGTCATTACCTTTGCCCAAATGGAATCTCTGTTTCGGCAAAGGTTCATGAGTGTCAGTGATAAAATCTTCATTGCCGACCTTGTAAGGACCAAGCCGGGGAAGAATGAAAGCAACACCGACTTTATCGCTCGATGGCGTAATCTCACAGTCAAGTGCGAACCGCCGCTGGAGCAGGACCAGTCCGTCAGCCTTCTCATTGGGAACCTCAACAATTAGATGGTCCCATTCTTGTGTACGGCGGGGGTCAAGACATTTCAGGAGCTAACCAAGAAAGTCCAAATGCTGGAACGCTCGAAGCAAGAGTCCCCACCGGATTCTCAGAGAGAGAAAACTTGGAAAAGCAAGCGGGATGACAACCGCAGAGGCGGGAGTTCCAGCAGTACCAATGTCTTCAATGCGTCCGACAATGAAGAAAAGCGAAGGGCGGCCGAATCCAAAACTAACCGGTCTTGAAAGCCATTGCTGGGAGGAGATGGGCCTTCCTTAGAGGGAAAAAAGAACAAGGTTTACTCTTTCAGAAGGGACAAGGTCCGCAAGCTATTTAAAGATTCCTTGAACAACGGCCTACAATTGCCGGAGTCGAAAAGACCCCAAGAAGCAAAAATGACCGACAATCCTCTGTATTGCCCGTACCACCGAGTAGTGAGCCATGCGATCGAGGATTGCTATATCTTCAAAGACTGGGTCGAGAAGCAGTACAAGGCTGGAGAGATCGAGCTGTCCAAAAGCGTATTGGTGAACAATCAAGTTGCAACCGCCAACTTTATACAGACAGAAGTTGAAGCCTTCTGGGAGCAGACAGCTGAACCTGCTGCCCTGACAAACGAAACTGACTCATCGCGGCCTCCGTGGAGTACGCACATATCTAATAAGACGAAGAAGATGCTATAGCTGCTTCAGAAAGAGCCCAGGATGGAATGAGAAGGATAGAAGAAGCCTACCAGTCCAGCTGCCAATGCGGCTCCATCAGGCTCAAAATCCAAGAAGCTCAAGAAGAAGAAAAGTGCAGCTCGGCGCGAAAAAGAGTCTGCAGGGAGACCGACCATTCAAAAATATATCGATTCCCTCGAAGAATATGAACAAAAGGAAAGAACATTGATTCAATTGAAGGAGTTTTTCCCTGTACAAGCGGCTGAAATTCTGGAGGAGTTAGAAGAAGACTCCAATGAAGAGATCCTAGTAGTGACCTGCTACACCATCCATCTTGGCAGCGACTCGGAAGAGGAGCTCTGTTTTCCCGAAGAGGACGAGGAGCTCGCCACAACGGCCAATCAAATACAGCTCAGAAGCGGCAGGGCTCTACCGCCAAATCAGGGCAACGCCCCAAAAGGGAAGGAAAAACAAGTCGCTAATGAAGAAGATGGCAGAGAACTGGCTGATGAAAACATAAGTCCTTCCTCGGTGGACTATAATGTCTTGGCATATCTCTGGAAGCTTCCGTCTCTCCTGAGCATCTACGACGCCTTGGTCATATCTAAGGAGCTTAGAGATGTTCTCATTCACGCTCTGCAAAACCCCGAGCGGTATCAGGTTCACATTGCGGAAATTAATATGAAAGAAGCCCAGCACGCTTTGCATGTCGCCGCAGTCACATTTAAAGATGAAGACTTGCTACTGGGAACGGCTGAGCATAATCGGCCGCTTTACGTGACCGGGTACAGCGACGGAGATCGGATTAATCGCATATTGATTGATCCGGGGTCTTCAGTGAACATCATGAACTTGCGGACGCTGAAGAGTTTGTCAATGGACGTCCGACACTTGTCAAGGGAAATGATTGTCATTCAAGTCTTCAACCAAAATTGCCAGTAAGTTCTGGGGTCCATAGCTCTGCCAATCAAATTCGGGGATCTGCAAACTGAAACTAAGATATACGTGATCGACGCCGACACATCTTATAAGATTCTCTTGGGGCGGTCGTGGCTCCACGATTACGGCATCATTCCGTCAACTCTCCATCAATGCATGAAGTATACTAAAAATGGCGAAGAAAGACGCATTGACGGAGACATCCAACCGTTCGATGTGCATGAAGTTCGATATGAAGATTCTCGGTACTTTATGAACCACCAAAATGCTAGGAAACAACTGACTGAGGATAGACCGGCCCCAAGACTTAAAAGCAAATCTGCGTCGGCTGTCACTTTCAAAAGCAAAATGCCCAAGTGCGCCCGCATTTCGGTAGCGACACTGATGGGTCCGACGCTGGAAGTCCGTCCTTCCATAAAACTCGCCCTCGTTTCGGCAGCGATATGGACGAATCTATTACTGAAGGCCCATCTAGCAGCAAAGCCCGCCCTCATCTTGGCAGCGACACTGAAGAGTCGGAGGAAGAGGACCTGCCGTGCAATAGCGGTGCAAATTGGACCCCCATGCAACAAGAGAAACTACGAGAGACCTTTGAAATTGCAGAAGGGTCCCTAGTCGTCACAAGGGTACCAGAGCAGATGTGCAAAGAGCTCGATGCGTTGTCAGTCTCCACCGTGGACCAGCTGAAAACTTTCTACGTCCCCGGAAGGAAAAGTGGGCAGAAAGGCATCCTATTTTATGGGTCAAACCCCGTTGTGCACCCGGACGATCTGTCTGTCGCGTGCCTTCTATATGAGAGAGGTATAAGAGCCATCCTCAATCCCAGATACTATGCACCCGAGATGCGGGAATACTTTAAAAAGTGCGGATGCCGGTTATATCAAACGGAGTCCGAAGCAAAGTTTTACGAAGGGCTATGGTATCCGCCCCAGGTCCGAGCACTTATCGATGGACGAATTCCAGATAGACGGGGCGTAGGTTACGTTCAACCTGATTCCAAAACGTGCTATATGATCCATGTTGGTGAGACCAGCGAAAGATCAAATGGTGATGACGAGATGGCCGAGCCAAAAGAAGCTCCTCAAGAGCTCGAAGATGGCGGACAAGCAACCTTTGACGAGCTGACCGAGATTGACTTAGAAATGCCCGATAATCCAAGGCCGACCTACATCAGCTCGCTCTTGTCAGAGGAAATGAAAGACCAGATAATTGCCCTGCTGCATGAGTTCGTCGACTGCTTTGCGTGGACATACAAAGAAATGCCGGGCCTTTCCCCTGAAGTGGTCGTGCATAAGCTGGCTATATATCCTGATGTTAAGCCAGTCAAACAAGCTCCTCGAAGAATGAGAAGGGAACTAGAAGAAAAGGTCATCAAGGAAACCAAGAAGCTCATCGATGCCGGCTTCATCAGGGAAGAAAAATATGCGGACTGGATCGCATGCATAGTCCCAGTGAAGAAGAAAAATGGGCAGATCCGAGTTTGTGTCGATTTCAGGGACCTCAACAAGGCATGTCCTAAAGACGACTTCCCGCTACCGGTCATGGAGATGATGGTCGATGACACCTCAAATTACGAGCTGTTCACCTTTATGGATGGCTCGTCTGGATATAATCAGATCAAGATGTCGCCTGAGGATGAGAAACACACCTCATTTCGAACCCCGATTGGAATATATTGCTACAAGGTCATGCCGTTCGGACTGAAGAACGCAGGTGCTACATATTAAAGGGCAATGACTAATATCTTTGATGACCTAGTCCATAAAGTTGTCGAATGTTATGTTGATGATCTGGTCATCAAAACTAAAGCCAAGGTCGACCACATCCAAGATCTTAGGACCGTTCTCACCAGACCGAGGGAGTACGATCTGAAAATGAATCCTCTGAAGTACGCTTTTGGCGTGTCATCGGGAAAATTCCTGGGCTTTATAGTTCGGCATCGAGGGATCGAAGTTGACCCATCAAAGATAAAGTCCATCATGGAGATGCCCCCTCCGAAGAGTCTGATGCAGCTAAGATCTTTTCAAGGCAAGCTTGCATATATACGGAGGTTCATCTCAAATTTATCGGGGAGATGTAGGCCCTTCTCAAAGCTCATGAAGAAAGGATCTCCTTTTATCTGGGATGTCGAATGTTAAGCAGCGTTCGAAAGCATCAAACAATACTTGTTGCACCCTCCAGTGCTGGCTGTAGGGTTACTAGGCACACTAACAAGGCTCTACAAGGCATCGACCATGCCAAAATTAAATTTTTATGTGCCGAACAACCCTAAGCAAGATCGTATACTAGAGTTTAGGCGAAACTAATAGTAAGTAAACAACTTTAATTCTAAGGGAACACGAAATAGAACCTTTGCAGATCGATCCTTCACTTCTTTAGCTCCTTGTTGAAGTCCTTTCGTTGCGATCGTGGTTCTCCCGGACCCTTGCATGGCTTCACGAGGCGAAAGACGCGTCCTTGCTTGAAGTCTTCGAAGCCGAAGATGATCTACGTCGAGGGGATGCCAACTCAAGCTTCTACTTCACTAACTTGAGAATTAGTGAAGCAAACACCCTAAACTAAAGTGCTAGTCTAGTAGAGGATGGAGAAATAGGAAGTGGGTTCTCTTTAGAATTTTATTTCTCACACGATCAAACCCTAGCAAGCTTTCTCTTTTTATCAATGAAGAAGAAGATGAGCAAAAGAAAGAGATGAGGATAATGATCAGGTGTGTGATCTAATCTTGGTGAGTGAGTATCATATACTAACTCTTGTAGAGACTTAACCCTAGGCTAATTGTTATGGTTGGGTTAATAAATACCCATAGTAAAATACAAACTCAAGTTGAATTACTCAATGCATCCACAAGCTTCCACAAGCTTCATGCATTTTCTAATCCTCCACTTGATTTTGTATTTACTTTAAATATTAAAAACCCAAACTAAAAATTAGCATAGTGTAAGTCTCATACACCCATGGATGATGTATCATCAACCATGATACAAAAAGATAACACATTTTAACATATATCATATATACATTAAAATTGTGCTCATGTGAGAAAAACCCTAAAGTGAACAAGTGTTAGTAACTGTAAACTAGTATATCTAATATACAATTATACACTTAATTATTAAATCAACACTTGACTTAATAATCCGGTCATATCACATATAACCGACTAACATCCAATGTATCGACTTATCGAATCAACACTTGATTCGATAACCCGGCTATATCATATATAACCGACTGATACATAAAGTCGCGAGAATAGAATACGGTATCACATACACGCATTATTCTCAGTCCTGCACATATCACATACGTGCACCTATTTCGTTTTGCCTGAGCCAGTAAAACCTCTATGTAAGACTCTAAAGACTCGTCAATACGCCGGCAGTAGGTGATGATCACATCAAGCACCCACAAGCCGTCAGCGGTACTAGCTGGACGTAACGGTTACCTGGTTATTGAGCGATCAGAAGATCAGCAAGCAAGCCCGCTCCAACTCCTGTAAAAGCCTGCCGGTAACACTTCCCGTACAGTCCGGTCTCCTCGTCTGATATGTCGCATATCAAGTCTAGGGGTGGTAAACGTCAGACCCCAATAACCGATAAGTCATGCCGATGTGAGGCTCATAACGGGTCGAGAAACTACTGGTAACACTTACCAGTAAATTTCTAAATCAGCCCTGGCCAGGGACTTCCCTGTTACGGCCAATCGAGCACAGCGCAACATCAACCCCCAATACCGGGAGAGACGAAACCCCAACTATCGCTCATTGCCTCCATGTGACTCGGGACTGTACCCAAAATCCACCGTTTTGCACGCCCTCATGGACGTGGTAAGGTGGAAATCAAAGCACAGTGGGAATCACACAAGACTCTATGACGATCTCGGGTCTACAGACTAACCTGCACAAGTGTCACCAGAGAACTGCCATCTGACGTGAGGTATAATACCATCTGGGAGTTCTCGGCGAGTCCGTCCAGTGTACCCAGTCTCCACTGAGCACCCGTATACCATCTCTGATGTCAAACACCAATGGATATGGGATCATCCATCGCCCATCTCATGGGTCGAGAAGCGTATACGCTAGTCTACTCTGGTATATCGATGCCCCGTCTCGATACACCCACGACTAGGGACCTTGAAGGATGTACTTATGGACTACCATGTCCCCAGTAGTATGATCCGCATCATAGTCCAAGTAGTCAAGTACTCATCCTAAGGGCTTTACCAACATGTAACTATAAAACAGTATAAAGAGACAAGTATACATGTTAAAGTAAAGTGCAACCAGATAGCATACTATCATGTCGAGCAAGAAAGTCCTCTCTATATATGTCCAAGCATCCAATATAATATACATCATCTGTACAATACTGGCATCTAGGGCATACATACAACTAACATTGGCCGCCCCCATTCCGAATAAACCGCTGATTCTCTACACTGCTGCGCTAGATGAGTCACTTGGTGCGCTCCTTGCCCAGAATAATGAGGAGGGAAAAGAAAATGCCCTCTACTACCTCAGTCGAACTCTAGTCGGGGCGGAACACAACTATTCCCCAATCGAAAAGCAATGCCTGGCTCTGATATTTGCTGTGAAGAAGACGAGGCACTATCTGCTCGCTCATCGGGTTATGCTGGTCTCCAAGGTCGACCCGCTCAAATACTTGATGACCAGAGCGAGCCTAGCCGGCAGAATGGCAAGATGGGTTGTCATGCTACTTGAGTTTGACATAGTTTATACTCCTCAGAAAGCAGTGAAAGGGCAAGCTCTTGCAGACTTCCTTGCCGCTCATCTTATACCAGAAGGGTCGCCGCTAAATTGTGAGTTACCCGACGAACAAGTGCTGCACCTCGAGGAAGATGGGCCATGTTGGGAGCTCTACTTCGATGGAGCCTCATCAATAAGGACCTCCAGTAAATCAAGCGTCCCGGAGATATAAGTAGGGATAGGATTGGTGTTCATCACACCATCAATGGGAACCCTACGGCGTTCTTTCGCTCTCACCGAGCCTCGAACGAACAACGAAGCTGAGTATGAAGCCCTAATAGCTGGTTTGGAACTCGCCATAGAAATGGAAATCCTTCGGCTACGGGTTTACGGTGACTCCAAGCTTGTCGTCAACCAAGTAAGCGGCAATTATAAGATATACAAACCCGAATTAGCTCGGTACAGAGGCCGAGTGGTGGAACTCATGAAACGGTTCACTCATATTGAACTAACGAGAGTCCCTAGAGCGTTGAACGAAAAGGCTGATGTACTCGCTCGCCTGGCCAAGGAGCTGGCTGATCCTGACATGGACGAAATTCTGATCACGGTCAGGAGCCGGCAAATTCTACCCCCAATCTCTCTACGAGAAGAGGAAAGCGCGGAACAGAAGAGCAGACCTGCGGAAGAAGCTTCAATCATCCAAGATGAGCCCGATTGGAGAGAACCCTTCATAGAGTACCTCCGATACGACAAGCTGCCCGAAGAAAAATCTGCGAGGATTCAGCTGAAGAAAAAAGCTCTCCGATACGTGTTTGTAAATGACACGTTATACCGCAGGTCATATGACCAACTCTGACTCAGGTTTCTGTCATTGGCCGAAGCCCAAAAGGTCATGAAAGATGTTCATTCGGGCGTTTGCAGTGCTTACCAATTTGGCCCCAAGATGCGACTTTAAATCAAATGGCTTGGGTATTACTGGCCCACCATGATACGGGATTGCGGAGAGAATGCAAAGAAATGTCAGATCTGCCAAATCCATGGTGATTTCATTCACAAGCATCCTAATCCGTTGCATCCGACGGTGGCATCGTGGCCCTTCGAAGTCTGGGGCGCCGACATTGTTGGCCCAATTGATCCTCCATCATCCAAAGGCCACCGGTTCATATTGGCCGCGACAGACTACTTCTCCAGATGGGCTGAAGCTGTCCCGCTAAAAGAAGTCAAAACAAAAGATATTCTGACATTCTTCCAGCATAATATTCTATACCGCTTCGGTACACCAAGAAGAATCATTTCCGAAAATGGGCCTTCTTTCAAGAGCTTTAATGTCTCAAGGTTCGCTACTCAGCACAAGATAGACTGGAGATATTCCTCCATCTATAATCCAAGAGCAAATGGGCTAGCAGAAGCCTTCAATAAGACTCTATGCAAGCTCCTGAGGAAAAATGCTTCAGCCAACTAGAGAGACTGGAATCTCAAACTTCACGAGGCGTTGTGGGCATATCGTACCACGCACCGTACTCCAACACAGTCCACTCCATACTCATTGCTCTTCGGAGTGGAGGCTGTCCTCCCCCTCGAAGTTGAAGTTCCAAGCTTAAGAATGGCCATTCAGCACGAGTTGACGGAGGAGGAAAACGTGCTCCTTCGACTTGAAGAGCTCGATACCCTCGAAGAAAAGAGGCTCGCGGTACAGCAAAATCTGGAGCCATACCGAGCCCAAATGTCACGGGCCTATGAAAAGATAACCCGTCTCCGCGCTTTCAAGAAAGGTGAATTGGTGTTGGTCCTCAAAAGACCGATCATCTCTAATCGACATGCCAAAGGAAAATTCGAGCCAAACTGGGAAGGACCATACGTCATCGAGAAAGTGTTCGACGGAGGATCCTACCAACTGATAAGTGCCGAGGGAGAAAGGCCCATGCCACCCATCAATGGCCGATATCTCAAGAAATACTACACGTGAATGCTCCAAGCCGCAGGCGAATTGAGCACATCAGCCCTATGGTCTGGATCATACATCCTGCAAAACCGTATACAATCCACGGGCGTAAATGACCCCTATCTCTCCCAAATCCTGCCGGTGAGACTACTTTTAAAGTCCCACCAGCGGCAAAAAAAAGAAATAAAAAAAAATAAACGGTATGTTCACAAGCAAAACGGGAACGGATGAAAACCCGAAAGGGCTTCGTGAGTAAAAACAGCAGAACTACCGGCGAGTCTGTGAAAACCCGAAAGGGCGCAAACTCGTGAAAAGAGATGAAATACACTCGCAAAGTCCTCTCGACCTTGTGAGGAGAAAACCCTGCGTGAGATCCTTACGACTCACAAAGGAGCAACACACTTAGGAATCCTCACGATTCCTAAGGAGAAAATACACCTGCGGGATCCTTACGACTCGTAGGGAGAAAATGCTTTTATGGGACCCTCACGGCCCATAAAATTGAAAAGCCTTAAGTGATAGGGACCCAAACCTGTCTCCTAAGCCATCGTTCCCCAACGGGCAACGGCAAATGATGAGTCGCTCCTGGCATTTCGCTTCAGTGTTAGCGGTGCTGATGCCGACTAAAAACCCAAATCCTAAGTCCTCCCAAGGCAAATGATGAGTTGCTCCTGGCATCATTCTAGTGTAGCAATGTTGATGCCAAACAAGATCCAAATTCCAAGTCCCCAAACGGCGAATGATGAGTCTCTCCTGGTACCATATTCCAGTGTAGCGATGCAGACGCCAACCAAAATCCAATTTCTCAAAATTCTCCAGCCCTACGGCCAGTCCCTAAATTGACTGACGTATACAATCCACGGGCTTAAATAATTCTCGTCATACCCATGCCCCACCACAATCACCAGTTACGCGGCTGGTCTCCGCCTTTGGAATTATGCTCCATTGAGAAGACCCACTCAGGTGTCCTTACGATACATGAGGAGAACAAACCTTTGTGGGATCCTTACGACTCATAAAGGAAAACACACTTAGGAGTCCTCACGACTCTTAAGGAGGAAATACACCTGCGGGATCCTTACGACTCGTAGGGAGAAAATGCTTTTATGGGACCCTCACGGCCCATAAAATTGAAAAGCCTTAGGTGATAGGGACCTAAACCTGTCTCCTAAGCCATCGCTCCCCCAACAGGAATAGGCAAATGATGAATTGCTCCTAGTACGTGTGCTTCAGTGTTAGCAACGCTGATGCCTACCCTAACCCCAAAATCCCAAACTCCAATCCAATAGACCCCTAAGTCGTTAAACTGGGAACAGATGACCCCTAAGTCGTTAAACTGGGAACGAGGGAAATCTCCTCATGGCAGATGATGATTCGCTCCTGGTACCATATTCCAGTGCAGCGATGCTGATGCCAAACCAAAACCAAAATCCCAAAATCCTGTCATGACAAATGATGATTCGCTCCTGGTACCATATTCCAGCGTAGCGATGCTGATGTCAACCCAAATCACATCAAGTCAAACAACCAATGACCTCCCTGGCATAATCAAATTCCACCTCGGAAACAAGTCAACTTCATCCCTGACGCCGCAAGAAGCGGGGCAAGTCAAATCCAGAATCGACAGTCCACGTCGCTAAAAGGGCAGCATCGACCGTCCACGTCGCAAAAAGGGCAGCATCGACCATCCACGTCGCTAAAATGGCAGAACCGACTGTCCACGTCGCAAAAAGGGCAGCATCGACCGTCCAAGTCGCAAAAAGGGCAGAACCGACCGTCTACGTCACTAAAATGGCAGAACCGACCATCTAAGTCACTAAAATGGCAGCATTGACCGTCCAAGTCACAAAAAGGGCAGCATTGACCGTCCACGTCGCTAAAATGGCAGCACCGACCGTCCACGTCGCAAAAAGGGCAGAACCGACCGTCCAAGTCGCTAAAATGGCAGCACCGACCGTCCAAGTCGCAAAAAGGGCAGTACCGACCGTCCAAGTCGCTAAAATGGCAGCACCGACCGTCCAAGTCACAAAAAGGGCAGTACCGACCGTCCAAGTCGCTAAAATGGCAGCACCGACCGTCCAAGTCGCAAAAAGGGCAGCATCGACCGTCCAAGTCGCAAAAAGGGCAGCGCAGGATTCCTACAAAGCGGGAACCAGATCACTCCGGGCCAGGGAAAACGTCTATCACGGACACTCCGTCTCGGAGACATGTCAAGAAACGACCGTCCATGTCGTAAAAAGGGCGGTGCCAGCTTCCCAAAGAGCGGGAACCAAATCAGGTCGCCTCCACGTGAAAGAAGATCCATCAATTTCATGCACACGACCCACATATGTGGTGTGCATTTATTGATGGGGGGAAATTTGTTGGGGTAAAAATTTACACCCCGGTTGACCAAGTCAAAATCCAAGTCAACCCCAAGCCAAGTGGGCCCAAGCCCAGATCCAGTGGGCCCATGCCCGGGTCGAGCCCGAACATGAAGCGGCCGGCCTCCCCCCACGCCAAGATAAAAATTTTGTAATAAACAATTTTGTTGTATTTCTTTTATTTTATTTTATGGATAAATGTAAGAAAAATAGGCATAAAGCCAAATTTTTGTAAAGCCCATGGCTTATGTGCAAAAAGAAATGGCACATGAGCCATGGGATGGGCAAAATGCCATTTTGTGAAGCCCAAGGGGCTATGTGTAAAGTGTACAGCCTGTAAAGGCAAAGATAATGAAATATCTCAACAACTTCTCTCTCTCTCTTTCAAAATTTTTCAGATCTGAGATCTTTTCTCCTTCTTCAAGGTTCCAAAACCTTCCTTTTTCTCTTGAATTAAATCAAGAGTTTTACTCTTCTTTTTATAAAACAAATTAGTTTTTCACACGAAACCCATAAAGGGGAACTCAGATCTTCCATTAGATCTCAAAAAAAAGAGATTTTAAAAAATCCCATATCTCTTGATCTTCAAGATCCAGCTAACAGAGGTGGAAGAAGAAGAACATCTTTCACTAAACCCAAAAAAAAACACACTCAGGAGTCCAACTCCTCTCTGATTTCTCTTCCAAGAAATTTTTTTTAGGCTAAAAGCCTCTTTTTCTCGTCGGCGCTCAAACGCAGAGTGCCCACGTGCCGACACGTGGCGCGCTTGCGCTCCAGCGCAAGCGCTCGAGCGCAAGTCGCCCCGGTGCCGGCACGTGGCGCGCTTGCGTTCAAGCGCAAGCGCTCGAGTGCAAGTCGTCCCGGTGCCAACACGTGGCGCGCTTGCGCTCAAGCGCAAGCGCTCGAGCGCAAGTCGCCCCCGTGCCGACACGTGGCGCGCTTGCGCTCAAGCGCAAGTCGTCACGGTGCCGACACGTGGCGCACTTGCGCTCCAGCGCAAGCGCTCGAGCGCAAGTCACACTAGTGCCGATACGTGGCGCGCTTGCGCTCCAGCACAAGCGCTCAAGCGCAAGTCGCCCCCATGCCGAGACGTGGCGCACTTGCGCTCCAGCGCCCAGCGCTCAAGCGCTCAAGCGCTAGTCGCCCACGTGCCGACACGTGGCGCACTTGCACTCGAGCGTCAGGCGCTGAAGCGCAAAATGCTCATGTGCCAACACGTAGCGCGCTTGCGCTCAAGCGCCCAGCGCTTAAGCGCAGAGCGCCCACGTGCCGACACGTGGCACCCTAGCGCCTGAGCGCACAGCGCCCAAAGTGCTGTCCCCACACATCCTTTGGATGTCTTTTCCCCTTTTTATATATATACATGTATATCTATACATATGTATACATATGTACATGCACACATACTCTACGACACTGTCCCTGTTAGAAAAAAAATTCTAACGGGGCGCTGCCCCGCACCCCGCAAGGGGGCTGTTAGCCCCCTTGACCCCCAGCCCGCTATCCGGGTAGCGGGCCCCCCGTAAAAACTCTGTGTGGCTCCCGATATATTTAAACCCCCCTCCAAAACAAAACACACGTACACTGCACATTGAGTTCGCATGAACAGTTTAACCCGTTAATCGGAGGTTCCCTCGCTTCAAAGGCTGGGGGGAGGGGGGTAATTAACGGCAGTTTAGTCCGCGGCTGCCGGAGATTCGGATCCCCATAATCATTAAACCCCGGCCTACCCTAGGCAGGGGGAATCTGTAGTACGCCTGACAAGCGCACGCGTATTTCCATCTCAATGGGGTGACGAAAAACACCCTACATTTCACCTTTTGAATTTAAAATTCAAACAGAGCTTTGCTCTGATTGGGGGAAACAAATGCCCCCCACCGTTGCGCTCACGTGGCGCACACGTAAGTGCAGCGGTGGCAAGATCCGGACCATTGGATCAACTCAGGAGTTGAAGGGGCACTTAAGCGCCTATAAATAGGACCCTTGGTTCTCAGCAGATTATCATCTTCAAGAATTTTATTTTCAGAGCCCTGCTCTTGTTTTCAAGAACCTCAGAGCCTTGCTCTCATTTTCAGAGTTAGAACTCTAGAAACATCTTAGGTAAAAATTAACTTAACTTAATTAAATTAATTTCAATTAATAGAGCCTTGCTCTCATAGATCCTTTGATCTAAAGAAAACCCTTTTGGGGTTTCATAAACAGAGCTTTTGCTCTCAAGAATTTGTTTCAGGGTTTCTTAACTCATGAACAGAGCTTTGCTCATTGACAGAATATAGATCTTTTGATCTACTGATGATGAACTCTTAAGAGTTCTTCATGGATCTTTAAGATCCCAAACTTTAATTTTTAGAAATTAATTTTTCCTCTGATGGATTTTTCCATCATCATTACAGAGCTAGGCTCTTTTAGGAATTTTATTCCTTTGTGACCAAAGTTTGACAAGTGTCACTCTGTGATAGAGCTTTGTTCTGAAAAGGGAGATTTTCTCCTTGTCTCAAGGGATTTCTCATTTAATGAGAATATTCTTTTGAGGATCGCCTCATTAATTGACAGTCTCATCCAATGATGAGGCTGTCTTATTAACAGATGCATTGTCATCTGGATTTTGTGGGTCCCCCTTTGGTCCCCTTTCCACTGCATTGCAGCGTGGTATAAATTTTAAAGTACCAAGCGTGGGAATTTTTAAAATTAACTTATGATGCTGATAACTGAATTTCTTTTTTTCTTGCAGGCACCATGTCTGCTGATCTTTCATTCCCATTCTTCCGCTCAGAGGGAGGATTCCCTGAGGCGCCGGTGGACCGGGAGGTTCGCTCTCATTAAGGATCACGACTCGGAGTATAAGAACCTTCATCTGTGGGGCAGATGGTACAGTGAAATCATCAAGGGTTGCCGAAGCTTCTCTTGTGCGACACCGTCAGAGCCAATCTCATCGATCCCATATGCAGATGCACCCCCGGCGAACTATGCCGTGGAGGTCGTAAATTGGAATTCGGAGGATCTTCTTCAGCCTTCGATTGCCGCCATTCCCGTGCAGCCGCCGGCAGCCGTGGATATTCTGGGGCGGCGCATATGCTAGGGTGAGGCACGCCCTTGGGGAAAACCTTATAACATTGGATTGACCCCTCGATAATCGGCCGGGTATTTGCAGTGGGCTAGGTACATCTTGTCAGCGAAGAAGACGCATTTGATGAAGATTGGTCTGTACCCTGCAGTCTACGCCTCATTGTTCGAGTACCCTGCTCCTCCGACGTGGTGGGTTAAGGCATTCGTGGAACAATGGAACATCCCCACCCATACCTTTCTTCTGTCGGACAGGGAAGTCTCCATCCCCTTGGAAGAATTTGCTGAGATTTTCGGTTTTCCGGTGAGGGGGAGCATTATGAAGAGCTACTTCCTCCTGATGAACATGTCTTCGCCACCAAGCCGCTGGTAATGGGCCTAACGCTGGAGAATGCTATTCAGCACCAGTTTCCGAGTCTGGTGAAGGTGTTGAATATGTATGAAAGTCTCTATTTGGAATCGGGAGGCCGGGGAGTCAGTTTTGCAGATTTCATCGCCCGCTTTCTTCGACCGGAGATTCTATCACAGCGGAGCGAAAAGTTCGCCAAGCTCGACGACCCCTTTGGCTTTGGCTTAGATCGTCGACCAGTACCGGAGGACGACCAAAAGGGTTTTTATCTCCCCGATGCTGCAGTCATGCCCTTATCGGAAATCGCCGCCCCGGGCATTGACGAGGAGACCTTATTTCTCGGGTTTCTGGGGTTATGGATGTGCTGGTTCACGCTCCATATGCACCCGTGCTACATGAGGCCGTCCATCTTCTACCCAGCGCATCGGATGGTGGCAGGCATACAGTTGTCGATTGGAATCGCCGGGTTGGCCCACCTGTACCATGGACTCAGCGTGGCGGTAGACGCAAATGAACAGGGGGTGCAACCTTCCAATCTCCCGATGCACTATTTTGCTTCATGGATGTAAATGCATGTGCTCGGGTTTTTTTGTATTCACAAGAGGCCCTCGTTCTACGAGAAGTGCAGACTCCCGAGAGTCATGCGGTTAATCGGCGCCTCTATTGTGAATCCGTCTCCGCGAGAGGCTAGGGGGTTGCTTCTTCATCCGCGCACGGTCGGAGCAAGCATTTCTTTCACGGACAAGGTCATGACCATCGGCCCGGAGACTTCCAAGGCGGTGTTGGCGTTGCGTGATGGTTTCAAGGACGGGGCCTCCATATTGAAAGCCCGGGAGATCCTACATTTATACTCCATCCGGCCGGGCTTCCTTGTGTTCAGGCGGAATGATTTGGCGCTTTTTATAAGGTACAACCCCCATCGCTTCGCCCAGCAGTTAAGTTATAACCAAGGGGTCCCACTGGAGGCGTTTTTGGAAGAGCCTGCGGCCATCGGAGAGGGGATACGGAATGCATTACATCACTTCATGCGACTAAACACGGGCTCCCATTTCTTCATTAGCGAGCCGACTTGCGTTCCAAGGGCCCTCAAAGTGTACGGGGCTTGGTATCAGCACGCGATGGGTGCTGTTATCTGAGAAGAGAAGCGGCTGCTGATTGACCGCAAAGGTGCTCCCCCGGCCAGCGATCGCAATGTTCCTCTAAGGCGAAGGACCCCTGTCCCTCCTCCACTAAGAGGAGATGCTGGAAATGAGCCTCCGCACGTGCTGAGCCCCCCGCGCGGATTACCCCGTGATACCGTGGACGTGCCCCCAGCGCCCCGTGCTCTGGTGGAGACGGTGTATGTGGTTTCTCCTGAATCCGGCGTGGGCTCGGACATTCCCAAGGTGCCCACGAAGCGCAAGTTGATTTTGGGTGCACCCGGGGCTCGCGTGCAGAAGAGGAAGAAGAAGTCGATCCTCTCTGCTGACGTTGTGTTCGGTCAGGATCCTCATGCTCCTTATAGCGAGGGCTTGGGTGAGTACAGGACCAACGAGGGATTATTTATGCCGCCAGACGACACTGATTTGGCGGCCGCCATCGCAGCTTCAGAGCGATTGGCGAGGCGCGATGCGTGGTTAGCTAAACTTGCGCAATCGGGTAATCACTAGTTGTATTTTTCCGTCATTGCATCGTACTTTTATCATTGTCTTTGACTAACTCTTTTCCCCCTTTTTTTTAACAGGCATTTCTACCGAAGAAGCTATCGCTGCTTCCCTCAAAACTTTCCAGGAGGAGGAACGACTCAGAGCATCCTTAGGCCTTGGTACATTTCGGTTCACTATGCCTTTCCTTCCATTTCTTATGAGTGATCTGACCCTCTCTTTGTCTTATCGCAGGGACCACAAAACCTATCCCGCAAACTGATGTGGGAATTCTCTCCGGGCCAGCTACCGATGTTCCGGCCTCTTCGGAATTGCCGAAAGAGACCCAACTCAAAAAGCCGATGATGGATGCCTTGAAGGCTCTGGAGGCAACTCTGAACGCGGACGACGACGCCTTGCTGAAGGAGGCTTCCAAGAGGTCCGTCGTGATGGCCCGGGAGGAGAGGAAACGCTTGAGGCGCGCAGCGAAGGAGCGCAGCGCTGCTTTGGCCGTTGGAGTGGGCCCAAGTGCCGTTACTCCCGCTGCTACTCCTTCCGAGGAGCCACCGGTCGCCTTGTCTACTGCTCATAGACGGGCGGTGCGTGCAGCTCGAGAAACCAACGATCAATCCACCTCTAGTAACGTGTTTTTCGAGGCTTTGTTGTAAGAGTTGTAAAACTATCGGTTCTTATACATCTTGTCCTGCAAGGCCAAGTCCAACTGAAGGAGCGGAGGAAACCATCGAGCCTGAGGGGACGGTGGAGAAGGTAGCAGCTGATCTCGAGGCGACAGTAGGCAGTGCAGCCGTAGTCACAGGGCCTGAGCTAGTGGCTGATAAGACAGTCACGCCTACTATGCCCGAGACGGTTGCCGATGCCGAGCCCGAGGGGGCGGTCGGTGAGACGGCTGCTACGACCGAGCCTGGGGCAGTAGCGGATGGAGCGGCTGCGACCGATGAACCTATGGCAGCGGTGGACAAGACGGTCGCGACCGCTGAGCCCGAGAGGGTAGCGGGTGAGACGGGCATGATTGCCGGGGATGAGCCGGCCGCTCTTTCTCAAGAGTCGGGCAACGCTCCGATCATCGCTCTCTGTAACACTTGAGTTTAGGTTTAGTGGTAATTACGTGTTAATGTGGGGTTTTTGGTAAAAAGTCTACCAAAATGGGTTTCTAATAATTTATCCGGTTTTATGGTTATTTTAGTAGAATTTTATCACGACCGCACACACTTGTGCATGATGACTAGGGTTAAGCTTAGGGTGACCTAGTTTGGGTGTGCTTAGTGGGTTAACCATGTTTAGCCAACCATGGTGGGTTAGGCCTTTAGTTAAGATAATTGGGTTAATTATGAGTTTTAGATTTGGTTAAGGGTGATTAGGGTTTAGGGTTGACTTGTGATGAGAAGGAGAGATTTTGATGGGTGTCATGCAAGCATTTAATGAGAGAAGAGAGAATGGTGGCTCTAGGATTGTGTCACACTCCATTCTTTTCAAAACTTTTTGCTTAGCCCTCAAACACTCACCTCACTCACACCTTTCTCCCTCACACACACACATCATAGGCAAACATCAGCCAAATACATCATCAGCAGCAACACCATCAGCCACACCAGCCCCAATGCCATCAACTACAGCTACATAACCCATAGCATCAGCCACCTAACAACTTTAGCTACAAAAACAACTACAATACAACAGTAGCTGCTGCTACAGCAACACAAAAAATATATAAAACCAAAACAGCAGCAGCTGCTTCAGCCAGAACAGCCTCAGCCACAAACAGAAGCAGCATCAGCAGCCAGATACGACACATTTCAGCCAAGGAATTGAGCACTTGGAGCTGTAGCAACTGCACAACACCTTCCTTCTTCTTCTCTTCTCCTTCATCTAGGATCTCTAGAGGTATAACCCCTTAACCCGACTCCTAATTGCTAAAGTTATGGGTATCTAGCTTAAATTAGTGTTTATTATATGTTTTAGTGGTAATTTTGGGTAATTTAGGGGAGTGTTGGCAAAGTAATGGTTGAGATGGTTAGAGTAGCCTTATTAGATGCTGTTGAGACTAGATCACCCGAGTTTGGTTCCAGATTTCACACAAATACCCGATTTATCCGACTTGGCGTAATTTAGCAGTTTTAGCGACTTTTTAGCCTCTGTTAGATCTGCTATTGACCCGAGCCCTTCAGGATAAAATTGGGAAAACTGTGGTATGGTGAGATTAGCAGACACACACACAAAACACGGGGGTCCCTATCCCCTTTCTGGCCGCCGATTTAATCGATATGGCCGCAATTTGCGGCCAGAACAGGGGGTGGGGTGTTGGGATTTTGGGTGTGGGGCTCTGCTGGGTAGCTTAGTCTGTTGGTATCTGTAACTTTTTAAGTTAGGCCCAGATGCAAAATCTGGAGCTATAAACATGTTTTCGATGTTTTAAAGCTTGTGCGACACGCGCGTGATACGCGTGGTTCTGTGGCGCGCTGCGCGACACAGCGCGTCGGAGTAGGTTCTGGTAGATTTGTGCGCGTCGCGACGTGTCGTGTGCACGCGCGTTTAGTTTCACGCACGCGTATCCCTTTTATCGATATATCATGTTTTGCAGGGTTTTTCCTTATATGGTGACTTTTGTAAATTCTAGGTTCGCCGGCGGAGACTTCGAGTGCAGCGGAGAAAGGGAGGCAGGTAGTCGGACACACCTAGCGCGGGATCATAGGTGAGTAGATTTCACATCTACGGGGGACGATCGTTTGGATGGCGCAAGTCGCCCGATAGATTTAGTAAACTTTAACATTTGCTTGTGACATTAGAAATAATAATACTCGCATGATAGTTGCTGCAGTTAGGATCTATATGTTGTATCCATATGCGCAAACTCATTCTGTAGGACACATGCACCATTACCAGGTTTTTATATGCAGCACGAGCATTATTCATGTATACACACACACCCTGGTAATTGCCATATCACGACACTAGATAACTATTAATCTGAAACATGTTAATTGCTTAGACCTGTGCTATTGCAATAAATATTTAAAATGAAATCATAAGAATTGCTATTCTCGTGCATATATATCATTATATCATTTGCTCATGCCTAGTATAAATCATACATTGCAACTTGAACATTGATACCATATGCATTCATTATCATTGACATATGCACCCATGATGATTTCATGAGATTTATGATATTTCTGGATTTCGGGGAAAAGCCGCAAGATTTCAAACTTATGATCTTTTAAAAATATAAAAGTTGCGGTTTTCTAGTGATGTAAAGTGTCGTCCACTATGAGTTTGCTGTGGTTTTCGAGACCCGTTTCGAGGAGGTGGATGAACCGTCTCGGGTACATGGTGGGCCCGGTAAGGTACCCCGGGGCAAGAAGATCGCAGGAGATGGCGTTGAGCCTGGCAGGGGACGGATTACCTACCGGTGACTTCATTTGGCATGGCGGATATCCAGAGGATACTGACCGTGGCCGCTAGATTGAGATATGGATATTTGGGGTGGATCAGCCGGATGGCTAAGACCAGAGATACTTGACATGGATATATGAGATTGAGACAGTTTTGAGGTGTGTTGCTGGACACGAATTTTGTTGATTTCATGGATATTATGCTGATATTGAAAAGAGTTTCAAAAACAAAGGAAGAATAGTTCTTGTACTTACATGTTGAGATCTTGAGTTGACTCATATAGCATACATACATGTTAGTATATTCATGTGGCATACATACCTGCTAGTATACTGATGCTGCATACATACCTGCTAGTACATATATCAATGCCTGTTAGAGATGCTAGGATACTTGTGTGCATTCATGCGATAGCCTTTGTTGATGTTATTTATTGCTCACGAGCTGGCAACTCACCCCCGTTGTGCCACAACTTTTCTGCAGGTCCGTTCCGTCAGCACTGTAGCGCCGGACACTTTTGCCTCTTTTGCTCTTTTTGCCTGGACTCGAGGCTTTTGCTCATAGGTGGGTTGTTATCATTTTGTACCACCTTATGCATTCATTGTATCTAGAGCACTCCATCTGCTAGTATTTCAGATGTACTAGTCTTATTTGGATTACTGTATATTGACCTAGAGGCGAGATTGTGAGACTTGTGGATGATATGTTATATTTGGGGTCGAGCTCACTTGGGTCGACATATTATTTTACCTATGCTTTCATGCTTACTTATGCACATTGTATTTTACATTGCGTGGAATTTGTGACCGCCTTGAGGCGAAGAGCTAGCTCCCGCTTGGGGATGCCATATTTCTGTTATTCACTTGTATTCCTGTTTGTACCCGTTGGGGGACTATTTTACAAAGAGGATTTTTGCCGGAAATTTGGGAAAGGAAACTGGTTTTTAAAAAGGAAGCTTGATATGCTTAATGGGACAATGTGCTTTACAATAAAAATGGCTTTTCCTTCACTCTATTTCTAAATCAGGTTTTGATTTCTGGGCTTCGGATTACTTATCTTACGGACGCTTTGAGACGTTTCGTAACTTAAGTGCCGTTCACGTTCCATACTCTGTGGGTCGTGACACTCTCCTTGCTTACGGTTCCTCGTCATCTCCCGGCGCAGCGAGCGTGACGACGGCTCCTGTAGAGTCGGGCGATGAGGTAACGGGAGGTGAACCCATGCCAATGGAGAAGGGAGACGGCGCCATTTCGGCTGGCGACTCATCAGGTAAATTTTGGGTTACCGTCCTTCTTTTTTTATTCTGCAATCCTTCCTGACAGGGTTTATCTTGTTTTCCAACGCAGGTGCGGCTAGTGCTGATGCCACTTTACCTGAGGGAGCGCCGTCAGTTACTGCCCTGATGGTGGCCACCTCTCTACCCTCCTTCGTACCGTCGCAGATGCTGGAAGGTATGGATTTGTGACTTATCAGTTTCATTTTTGTGTTGCATAATCTATGTACTGACGTTGTACTATTGCGTCTTTGCAGGAGTGCTTTTTGATCACCTGTATCAGGTGCTGCACCCACACTTCTCCTTCCCGTCGGAGCTTGCTTCCTCCAGTGGCGCTGGTGAGTATAGTTTTCAATTAATGCCCTTTCTTTTTTCGATAATGCAATTATTTCTGATTCTTCCTTGCCCTGATTGTAGTTCTACAGATCGAAGGAGGAGATGTAAGATCAGTCGCGCCAGTTCTCCCGGCTTTGCCACCTGCTGCAGCTGGTATAGTAGATTCCGTCATTGATGACCTTTCTATATTTTTTGAACCGTCATTTGATCGCGTTTTGTTTTGTAGCTATCATTCTGATTCCGGCCCCTTTTGAGTCTCGCATCATGATGCCGGCAGGCCCATTTTTCAGACGCCCATCCTCAAAGGGTGCTGCGATGAGTTTGAGCATGCTAAGCGGATGCGTCGAGGAGCTTGACGCAGAAGCTCCCACATCTGCCGCAGATTTTGCTGCCGAGGTTAATCCGATGCTGGCGACGCTTGTAAATTTCCATAATGAAGGCGTCGTCGAGTCTTAGGTTAACCACTGCAGGGAGATCGAGGCCCGCCTGCATCAGCTGGAGCTTATGCGCCCTGCCCCCGAGGTTTTGGCCATGAGTACTCAACGGGCGGCATGGATCGAGCAGAGCGCTTCTTACTTCCAACATCTGGAACAAGAAGCGGCTTTAAGGCGGAGGGAATGCTAAGAGACCTCAAGCGAGTCTGCTCGACTGCGTGATGAGGTCGACGCGAACGCTGCCCGGGTGAAGGCTATCTTCGAGGGCCTTCTGCAAAGTATCTCTGATGGGCTAACATTGAAGCAGAAGCTCGATGCCGTTGAGCGTGATGCCCAAGGTCATGAAGCAGCTCAGCGGGCCGTTGAAGAACAGCTTTCATCCTACTTGCAGCAGCGGGCCTAGGTGGAAGCAGAGTTGGCCGCGACAGCCGATCAGGAGAAGGCGCTGAAGGGAGTGCGAGAGCAATTGATGGGCCTACTTAAGACGTTTCCTTCTCAGCAGCTGCCTTTGTATCAATTATACACTTGTAATCTTTGAATAATATGTATCCATTCTTTATTCTTTTATACAATTCGCCCTGTACTTAATTGAATTCATGAATAAAGATATACACATTTTTTTGCAATGTCTTGTGTCATCTCTGCGCTTTCCTCCTTCTTTTATTATCAGCATGTTACCTTAGTAAACATGGTCGACAGATGATAGAGCGAGCATCCTGTCTTGTCTTCTTCAAGAGGTAGTGATGGCTTAGGAGGTATGTTCAGATCTGCTGCCTAAGACTTTTCAACTTTATGAGCCGTGAGGGTCTCACAAAGACTTTTCTCCCTACGGATCGAGAGGATCTTGTAGGTGTATTTTCTCCTTAGGGGTCATGAGGACTCCTAAGTGTGTTTTCTCTTGAGAATCGTAAGGATCTCACTAGAGAATTTTCCCTCTTACAAGTCAAGAGGACTCGTAAGTGGTTGTTTCTCTCCTTGTCGAGATTCGACTTTGGAGAGTGTGGTCCGTGAATAGTATGCAAGAGTCCGTTTTGGACCGACTTGTAGGGCCCCGGTGCTTAGGAAACAGGTTTTTTAATCCCCGCTGCCTAAGGCTTATCCTCATGAGTCGAGACGAATCGAGCGTTTCTCGCAAGAATATCCTAACGTCACAGTTAACCTCTGCTCTTTACGACAGAGGTCCGTTAGGGTCTGTGGTACTAGGGTTTTGTCCATCGTACCGTCGCGTCGGCTGATATATTTCTCGATAGGCAACCTTGCTGTTCGAGTAGCCTTGCGACTGTCGTGTCTCTGATCCCTTTGGGGGCTGGACAAGACGTCTTCAAGCAATCCTCCTAGGCAGTTTGACCGTCGGAAGAGCAAGCGTTAGGAATTTTGCTATGCCGCTTTTTACTTGAGATTAGGCCCATTTTGGAGAGCCCCGATGAGTCATAACCACTCCGCGCTGGTGTGGGATGATCTCCGATAGTTTTTCATCTTTTATATGAGTTACCGTCAAGACCCTGAAGCTAGGAATTTGGCATTTGCTTCGTTTGCTGGCATTGCGTCTGCTGTATCGAGACGAATGTCGCGGATGTCTCTAGGTTGAATGTGAACCGTCGAGGTTTGGAACTAGGGATTTTGCCATGGTTCCGTTGTTTGATTGTCGCGTCTGGATCCTGATGGAGGAAGAACGCTCGGGTGACATCTCATCTGCTGTATCGATACGAACGTCGAGGTGGTGATCACTCTATGCTGGTGTGAGATGATTTCCGATGGTCTTTCCGGTTTTATATGAGTTACCGTCAAGACCCTGAAGCTAGGAATTTAGCCTTCGCTTTGTTTGCTTTGTCACGTCCGAATCCTGTTGGAGGAAGAACGCTGTCGTGACATCTCGTCTGCTGTATCGACACGAACGTCGAGGTGGTGACCACTCCGCGCTGGTGCGAGCTGATCTCCGATTGTCTTTCATGCTTTTTATGAGTTGCCGTCAAGACTTGGCTCCGTTGTTTGATGGAGCATGGGGAGGGAAGATGTGTTTCCTTCTTTGTTTGTGCCCCTGGATTGTATACAGGGATTGCTGTGATATCTCCTGTAGGGCATAAATTTTATTATATATATTTTTTATTTTATTTCTTTCCGCGATACTCTATCATTTCAGCTTTTATATCGCGAAGGTCGCGATTTCCCAATCATTTCGGCTGTTTTTTTGCGGTGCCCCATCATTTCGGCTATTTATTTTATTTCCACTCGGTGCTTTTTATTGCGAGTTGCCCAATCATTTCGGCTATTTTGCATGCATACATTTTTACTTGCTGATTTTGTTGCAAGTCGCCCCATCATTTCGGCTATTTCGTATGCATGAGTGACTCGCTAGCTTTTTGCCCCAAGCTTGGGATTAAACACCGATTTCGGCATCAGCACCGCTACGACTGGGATGTTGCCAGGAGCGAATCATCATTTGCCTCGGTCGATGTTGAACAAAGGTGGCTTAGTAAACAGGGTTAGGATCCTGTCGACTAAGGCTTTTGACTTCATGAGCCGTAAGGGTCTCACAAAGGTATTTCTCCCTACAAGTCATGAGGATCTCGTAGGTGTGTTTTCTCCTTAGGAATCGTGGGGATTCCTAAGTGTATGTTCTCTTATAAGTCGTAAGGATCCTACAAGAGTGCTTTCTCCTTATAAGTCGAGAGGACTTACAAGGGTTGTTCACCGTGCGAACATATCCCCAGTCACGGATGGAACTTGGTTAGGGAAATGTTTATTCGCGCCCGTGGATTGTATACAAGGGTCAGTATTGAGCCACTTGTAGGGCAATATCGAAGGTTGTGGGGGTTGCTTAAGAACAGGTTCAGGTCTCTATAACTTAAAACTTTCAAATCTTACGAGCCGTGAGGGTCCCATAAGAGAGTTCTCCTTACGAGTCGTGAGGATCCCGCAAGTGTAATTTCTCCTTAGGAATCGTGAGGATCCCTAAGTGTATTGTTCCCTTGTGAGTCGTAAGGATCTCACGTGGGTGGTTTCTCCTTACAAGGTCGAGAGGACCCTGCAAGTGTCTTTTAATGAGGTTGCGCCCTTTCGGGTTTTCACAAACACTCGCCGGCAACCCTGCCGTTTTTACTCACGGAGCCCTTTCGGGTTTTCATCCGTGCCCATTTTGCTTATGGACATACCGTTTTTTTTATTCTTTTTATATAACGAGATCGCGCCCTTTCGGGTTTTCACAAGCACTCGCCGGTAGCCCTACTGTTTTTACTCACGGAGCCCTTTCGGGTTTTCATCCGTGCCCTTTTTGCTTATGGACATACCGTTTTCTTTTTCTTTTTTTAGTATCAGCTTTGGTATGCTGCAATCCACCATAGTTTATCGACATCTCGGTCAACAGCTAGTTTTAGGACGTAGTGTTCCGTCATTAGTTTAAGGACGTTTCGGTCCGTTGTTAAAGAAGGCCGGCTACTACTTATAGAGTTTGGGCTTAGGAAGATAGCGAGCGGACATAGTCGTCGTCATCTATCATTGACCTAGGCTGTGACTCATTAAGCGTAGTATTTCTTTAGGAAGCGACCGTTTATTGGCCTGAAAGGCCTTTCACCGTGCATATTCATGAGTAGATAGGCTCCACCCTGGTAGACCTTGTCTATGATGTACGGGCGTTCATAGTTCGGCTCAAATTTTCCCCGCTTGGCGCGATTGGGGATCATAGGTCTTTTGACCACTTGCACGAGTTCGCCTTGGTGGAATGTTCTCGGCCTGGTCAATCTTTCATATGAGCGCGTCATCTTTGCTTTATAAGACTCCAGATTTTGTTGCGCTATGAGCCGAGTTTCATCAAGGGAATCAAGCTCCTCAAGCCGAAGGTGAGCATTTTCTTCATCTGTCAGCTCGCAGTGGACTGCCACTCATAGAGAGGGTAATTCTATTTCGAGGGGGAGTACCGCTTCTGTACCGAATACCAACACGTACGGCGTTGTGTTCGTGGCCATCTTGAACGTAGTTCGATACGCCCAGAGAGCTTCTTGCAGTCTCTCGTGCCAGTCCTTCTTATTTCGGGACACCGTCTTCTTCACGATCTTCGTCAAGGTCTTGTTGAAAGCCTCTGCTAGACCGTTAGCTCGGGGATTATAAACCGAAGAATATCTCCAGTCTATGTTGTGTTGTTGCGCGAAGCGGCTGATCTTGTGGCTTCTGTAGGCTGGCCCGTTATCAGAGATGATCCGTCGTGGAGTTCCAAACCGATAAATGACGTGTGTCTTGAAGAAATGGAGGATATTCTCCGTCTTCACTTCCCTCAGCGGTACTGCTTCTGCCCATTTGGAGAAGTAGTCAGTCGTCGCCAAAATGAATCGATGTCCCCTGGACGATACTGGTTCGATGGGGCCGATTACGTCAGTCCTCCACATTTTGAACGGCCAGCTAGTTACTGTTGGATGTAGAGGATTTGGGTGCTGATGGATAAAGTCCCCATGAATCTGGCATGAGTGGCATTGCTTCGCATATTCGAGGCAGTCTTGAATTATCGTGGGCCAATAGTAGCCCATCCGTTTAATCTTCAACTTCATCTTCGGGCCTGCTTGGTGAGAACCGCAGAGTCCGTCGTGAACTTCCTAAACGACTCTTTTCGTCTCTTCAGGTCCCAGACATCTTAACCACAGAGAATCAAATGACCTCTTGTACAGAGTATCATTGACGAAGGCGAAAGACAGAGCTCGTTTCATAAGCTGATGTCTTGAGGACGCATCTTCAGGTGTTCGACGGGATTTGAAGTAGTCTATAAAGGCTTCTCTCCAATCCTCAGCCTTTTCCTGGTCTTTTATTTGCATAGCCCTTTGCTCAGTCGCTCCCTTTTCTTCGGATGATTCTGGAGATATTTCTGCTGGGGCAAGCACCCGACGGCTTTGTACCACGATTCTTACGTTATCGAGGTTCTCGTAGGCCAGTTCTTTAGCGAGCTTAGCTAGTGCATCTGCTTTGCTATTTTCCGCTCGCGGTATGCTTTCCAGCATGTAGGAGGGGATTTGAGTCAGCAATTGCTGTACTCTCTCACCATACTTTACCAACTCTGGTTTGCATGTTTGGTAGTTGCCATTTACTTGACTAACGACCAGCTGGGAGTCTCCGTATATGAGGAGGTTTTCAATTCCCATGCCGATGGCGATCTCGAGGCCTGCTGTCAAAGCTTCGTATTCGGCTTCATTGTTTGTCCTTGGCTCTTTCAAGGAGAAGGCGAAGCGCATTATCCCTCCTTGTGGGGTCACGAAGATGAGGCCTACCCCCGATTTGATTATAGGGGTGCTTTGTTTGCGCTTCTTCATGGAAGACGCTCCATCAAAATAGAGTTCCCATCGGGTATTACTACCGTCGATCGCATCAAACGCATGTTCGTCTGGTAGCTCGCAATTCAGAGGGGAATCGGCCGGTATCGGATGCTCAGCGAGGAAGTCGGCGATGGCCTGGCTTTTCACTGCCTTAAGAGGCTGATAGGTTATCGAAAACTCCATTAAGAGCAAGGCCCATTTAGCGAGTCTCCCTGTCAATATGGCCTTCGACATTAAATATTTAAGGGGGTCCACCTTCGAAATGAGACGGACTTCATGCGCCAACGCATAGTGCCTGAGCTTTATTATCGCGAAGATCAACGCCAGGCAGTGTTTTTCGATGGGGGAGTAGTTGCTTTCTGCCCCCAGGAGAACTCGACTTAAGTAATAAAGAGCTCTTTCTTTCTCTTGGTCATTCTCTTATGCCCATAATGCGCCTAAGGAACCTTCGAGGGCGGTTGTATAAAGAATGAGAGGCTTTCCCTTGACTGGAGCGGCCAGCACTGGCGGGTTCTGCAGATACTGCTTGATTTCGTCCAGCGCGTCTTGGCATTTGTGATCCCAGACGAACAGGGTTTCCTTCTTCATCAGATGACTATAAGGACGGCACTTGCCTGAAAGATTGGCAATAAATCGCCGGATATACGCGAGCTTCCCTTGGAGAGATCGTAATTGCTTAAGAGTCTTTGGCAGAGGCATTTCCATGATTGCCTTGATCTTTGACGGATCTATCTCGATACCTCGGTGTCGGACGATGAATCCTAGGAATTTGCCCGAGGAAACTCCGAATGCGCACTTGAGAGGGTTCATCTTCAAGTTGTATTGTCGAAGGCATCGAAATACGGTCTTCAGATGCTCTAAATGTTCCTCGTATGATTTGCTCTTAACCATGAGGTCGTCGATATAGCATTCGACGATTTCATGTATGAGGTCATCGAAGATCTTTGTCATGGCCCTTTGAAAGGTGGCACCGGCGTTCTTTAAACCGAAGGGCATCACCTTGTAGCAGAATATACCCAAAGGGGTCCGGAAAGCGGTGTGCTTCTGGTCTTCGGGATGCATCTTTATCTGATTATATCCTGATGAGCCGTCCATGAAGGAGAAAACCTCGTGAGTGGACGTATTATCTATCATCAGCTCGGTGACTGGCACTGGGAAATCGTCCTTCGGGCAGGCTTTATTGAGATCCCGGAAGTCGACGCATATGCGCACCGTCCCATTCTTCTTCATCACCGGAACGATGTTAGCGATCCAATCAGGGTACTGAACCTCCTGGATAAACCCAGAGTCGATCAGCTTCTTGACCTCGGCGTTAATGCTCATCTCAAGCTCGAGCCGCATTCTTCTCGGTGCTTGTTTGATTGGCTTGATGTCCGGGGATATCGTTAGTTTGTGGACCGTAATCTCTGGATCTAATCCTGGCATTTCGGAATAGCTCCATACGAAGCAATCTCTATGCTGCATAAGCACGTCTTTTAACGCAGCCACCCTTTCTTCAGATAGTAGCTCACTGACGAATGTGGGTCGTGGGTCGCTTGCC
The DNA here is from genome assembly GCA_030015575.1 of Agapanthus africanus. Lineage (NCBI taxonomy): Eukaryota > Viridiplantae > Streptophyta > Magnoliopsida > Asparagales > Amaryllidaceae > Agapanthus > Agapanthus africanus. The sequence goes on along the minus strand of JASDDO010000004.1, from coordinate 374,419,247 downwards.
GTTGCCAAATCAATCTTCTTGAGGTTATCTGCAGTAGTGTGTATTCCATCTTCCAGCTCTTTGGGCGCCGGTGGAAACTCTGAGATCACCTCATCACCATTGTTTTCAAATCACCAGGGGAGGTCATCCATATTCTCGGGCTCTTCTTTCGATATCGTTATCATATGACAAGTATGAGCTCGTTTCGAAGACCGATGTGGATCTGGGTCTACCCTCGTGGATTTGGGTTCATGCTTCTGCGGCGGTGTTACCTTCCAACTGTCGGATAGAGTAAACTTGCCGAGTTGATACTGATCTTCGACCCAGTTCTTGAAGAGGAAGCAGTCTTCGCGAGGATGCCCTATTACTTGGTGATAAGAGCAATAGTTTGGGTGAGTGACTTCGCCTACTTGCTCGGGGTGTTTAGACTCCGGAAGTGTAATCATTTGGTGTTTTATATCTAGGTCAAGTATCTTCTTAGTCTTGTCTTGAGGAAAAGTGTCACGTCCCGAAAGTACGGAACAGGACCGACACTTAAACTACGAAACGTCTCGAGGCGTACGTAGTCTAAGTAAGCCGAAAACCCAGAAATCCAAACCAAGAAAAGTAGTAGAGTGAAGGAAAAACCAACTTAAAACAAGTAGTTCTAATAGCATAAGCCGAATTATGCATTTTAAAAAAACACATCAAGTATTTTCTGAAAATTTCGGCAGAGTCTCCTTTATAAATACTGGCCCCCAAACGGGATACAACATGAATAGTATACGAAATCAATAAAAAGGCATCCCCAAGCGGGAGCTAGCTCTTCGTCAATCGATGGTCACAACCACACAAGCAATATAATATACAACGCCAAGGGCGAGGATCAAAACTCTAAAGGAAACTCAAAACAACAAGAAATCCACAGAAATATAACGCGCGACTCTAAGGTCGAAAGAATAACATAAATGGTCTCTATCTCAAAATAAATACATGTTTGGTTGATGGAACTTCTAGATACAACAGAGTAATAATATACAAGGTATATAATGAGGGGTACGATACAAATAAACCCACCTACTAGCAAATCACCCGGAAATGGAAGTAGTGCCAGCAAAGCCGTAATGAAACCTGTACGGCAAAACCTGCAAGAAAACTGTGGCACAACGGGGGTGAGTTGCCAACTCGTGAGTAGAAAAACATCTACGAACAGAAACCGCATGAACAGCGCAATCCTAGGTCAACGATCATAATATATTCTCAAATATATATAACATGCAGCCTATGACAATGACTAGGGTAAATATCTAACCCGAGTGTAATCCCATATGCCCGTGTCAGTGTCTCATGTAGCAATATATCATATGGATGATGTATGAATGCATGAAACAGAATAAAACTGCTTTCATAATTTAGTGAGATTTCTGTACTTTTAAAAGAGGTATCATAAATGAAATCGGCATAAACAGTGTCTAGTATCGACACAAAACATAAATCCCAATGTCTCAATATCTCAGGATCTCAATGTCTCAATCTTACTATCTAGGGCACCGTTAATCCAGACCGGCCCCTACCATCAATCTCAAGACCACGACGGTATCCTCCGGATATCCGACGCGTCGGGTAATATCACCGGTCGGTAGTGCTCCCCTGCCAGGCTCAACGCCATCATCTGCGATCCTCTTGCCCCGGGGTACCGCACCGGGTCCACCATGTACCCGAAACGGTTCCTCCACTCCTCGAACTCGGGTCTCGAAATCCATCAGCAAACTCATGGTGGACGACTCATACATCATGGGAAAACCGCACTTTTCTTTAAAAAAAAAAGAGAGAATTTTATAAGTGTTTTTGCGGTTTTCCCCCAAATCCAGGAAATCTCATGAAAATCCGAATCCAAATCCTCAATAGCATGTAAACAGTGAATATAGATATAAAAATCCATGAATGCGGCATATCAATGAATAATAACATGCATGAAGTAGCAAGTAATATCTACAATGTCTAAACTAGCATATAAGGCAAGTAAACTAATATCATGTCTAAACTATTAGCTAACAACCTATGTCAAATGAAATAGTATTTTCTAAAGTGTTCGTGACATGGCAATTACCGATGAAGATGTGTATGAGCCGGCAAGTAAGTGTACGTGGTACATACGCGTCATCGGTAATGGTGCTGGTGTCCTAACAACATGATATCAATAATAGGATATGAATCATAATATAAGCATGCGATGCGGAGCGAACAACAATAATGAGCGGGAGCTAAATACTAGACACAAGATAACAAATCTATATTTAATATAAATTTAGTCTAACAACTACACTAAACTAAAGGGCTAAGGTAATTGGCTACTGAAGGTAAGGAAACCGCCTAACCTCTGAGTCGATACATATGCCTACATGTATATGTTAGTCGGTGATCCTGCCTCCATAATATCACATCCGATACCATATCTATAATCAAACATTCCCAAGTCAAGAGTGCGGATCAAACATCAATATATAGCTCGTACGTAAATTCGTCGTACGGCATCCCCAAATCTGGGTACGGGTCAATATCACCTTCATCAATTTAACCATTTGGTATCCTCTTTATCAAAGATCATAATCCGGGGTACTGATCTACATCTAGTACAATAATAATATCATCAATCAAATCATGATCTGACTGCTGATCTACAGCCTCATACAAACCGATATCATCATCCTATATCGTCATAAAGAGGTATACAACGCCTAATGCGACCTATTATGAATATCTTAACATATCTAATCTCATATCACGATCACATGTCAACCATTCAATGTATAACGCTATTCACATGTATCGTCGTCCTAAGATCCGCTATAATATCAGGACGTACCTCAAGTACGAATCCTGTTATATCACCGTTCTCGCGGTCTCAATCAATTCTTATCGACTCATCTCAAATCCCAATACTATCCTCAAATCCAGTATGTGAACACATAGTCCCATACCCATGTGAACACATAAGTACATATTCCCGTATAAGCACAAATGAAAGAAGAATGTATGCAATTATGGGTGTGTGTATGTGTGGTACAACCACTACTCTAGGGTTTCGCAACACTAAACCTATCCAATCACACCTAAAATCTATCTTTATCATCAATAACCTCAACAATAAATAATCAATCTTTATGTGTGTATACGTATTCGTATACATCACCACGAACTGCGGGGGTGCTATACGCCATCCACCCGACTTCTCCCCGTAGATATAAATCTACTCACCTGGTCCTCGCTCGGCGGTGCCGATGTCGCCACGCGCTTGCTTGTCGTCTCGAAGTCCACATGGGGCACCTACATGTCATAACACACCGTATCGCATTAAAACCAAATTCGAAATCGAAACGACATACGAAAATCAAATCGGCACGCGTATCACGCATAGGTCAAAACATATCGCCTACGCATGCACGAATAGCCAAACCAACCCTCGATGTCGATGTACAAACGTCAAATCATCGAGAAAAACCCAATAAAACTCATTTTCACATTCACGAACACTAATTATAATATGAAATGGGTTAAAACTCACAAAAACCCCAAACTTACTTTAAAAGCCATTTTTCCGGAAATCTAGCAAGCAAAAATTACCCGTTTTAGTACAAAACTCAACGTTTAAACAAATCTAGCGGCCATAATACTTATTAAATATCTTAAATAAGTCATAAAAACAATTTCCACAATTTAATCTCATTAAATTTCATTAACCACTAAAATTCTAGTTTACAATATACCTAATTTTAATAATTTTATAGCAAAAATGTAAAAAAAACAATTTAGCTTGGATTTTCATGAACTAAAGTATTAAACTACATTTTATAATTTTAATGAAGTCATGAAAATCCTAATTACATTTTAAAACCCAATTAATAAACCAATTTTAAAAACCTAGTTAGAAAATTAGCATAATTATCACAATTTTAAATTAACAAATTAGCAAGTAGTAACCAACTTAGATTTTGCATACAATTACATGTTAATCTCCTCATTAAAACCATAAACTAATGATAAAAACCCTAATTAAATTCAAACCCTAGTCTTGAATTTTCCAAACTTGCAATAAAACCCAATTAAACATTTAAATTGTAAACATTGAAGCAATTAAATAACAATATAAGCATAAGGTTAAAATTATACCTCATGATCCATGGATCAACATGAAATCTAGCCTCTCAAAATGCTCTCTTTTCACCACAATCTATGCATGTTAGGCTAAGCTAAAATGGGTAAGAGTTGGATTTGGATTTTTGGATTTTTTTTGATGGATTTTGAGGCAATTTTGAAGAATTTTTTGAAGAGAAATGAGAGGAGAAAAGGGAGAGGGGGCTGCTGCTGTAGGGGATGATTTCGGCCAGGAATTTGAGGGAGAGAGGAGAGAGAGTCAAGTGGGGAAAATGATATCAAGCCAACCCAAGGTCAAAGCCCATTCTTATATATTCTTTTATTCTTTCATTTCCTTTTTCTTTTCGTTTCTTTTGGGCAAAAAAAATGGGGAAATGAGGAGGGGGAAACATGGGCTGCTGATTTGGGGAGAGGAGAGAGGGTGTGGGTGAGTGTGGGTGAGGGAAAAAAATGATAAATGATATACTCCAACATCTATTTACACTAATTTCACTATTTAAGCATTTTTCTTCAATATTTTCTAAAACCGTTTGGAAACTTCATTTCTTTCAAAAATAACATGTTAAAATTTTGTTTAATTTGTTATGATGCACAAAATTTGTTTCAACCTATTCCAATTTGTAATTTTCCCTAATTAAATGTATTAGTGACGGCTTAAAATAATATTAAAATAATTAATTTCGGAAAATTTTTCAGAAAATTTGAAATTTCACCAGTTGCTCAATAAACACCAAATACTAGTAATTACATAGCTAGAATATGCATATTTAATTTTATAATAAAGATATTTGTATTTTGACTTTTTACAGAAAACCCCTTTACTTTACCGATTTTTCCGAAATTTCACCGAAACGATTTTCAAAACGTTACAATCTTCCCCCCTTAAAGAAATTCGGTCCCCGAATTTAAATTAACACTCCCCCCAAATACTAAAACATCTAAGCAAAACCATCAAGTCGTCTGGTCTCCGAAATCGTAATTACATAAAACAAATCGTAGCGCAGCGCATGCGCATAAAAAAAATGAGCATGTAACTCAAAATCAAAACTCCATCCAGCATCCCGCAATCATCGGATTCATGCTGAAGACACAATGTCTAAATCCAAAATGAAAATCAATATGATATACATCATTAAAACATCTGGAAGCAATGCATGCCAAATCTTCTTCAAATTGTTGTGCGATGCTCGCAGCACTGCATAGTGGCGGACGTCTATTGTAAGAAAATTACTACATATATATATATATATATATATATATATATATATATATCATTTGTTTAATATTCACGTCCTGCCATTTTGAAAGCAATTTTAGAAGGGTTTCCTTTATAAAATGTTTCGTGTCATCTCGGACACGTATGTAAATACCGAGACTATAGCTCTTCTTTGGAAATCCCTTCGATGACTATCAATGCATGCAAAAATATACTCAGGTACTGTCCTGTGACTAGTCCTTCTCAGTACTAAACCAAATAGCAAACATCATAAAATATACTGCTCCAACATAAATCAGTCCCATATATATATATGAATGCCATGTGCGTCTGGTGCACATGGAAATCGAAATCCATGAATGTTCCATACATATGCACAGAAACAATATCTAAGTGCATCGGGTGTGCACAAAACATCTGTCAAGGGCAACAGGTGTGCCTGACAGCAAAACAGGTGCATCTGACATGCACGAAGAATCTCGATTTAATGCATCTGGTGTGCACCAAAATCGTATCTCAAAACATGCACTCAACATGCGCGAAAATCAAAACCAGGTGCATCCATCATGCACGAAATCATGAAATCCAATATCAAGCGTCGAATATGCGCAAAATCAAATCAGGTGCATAAGGTGCACAAAACAATTATCGAGTAGCACAATCGAAATCGAAGTCCGGTGCATCTAAGTGCACAAAATGCGTATCACTGCACTGCAAGCATATGTGAATCATACCGAGTGCAAAAACCAAATCGTGTGCGTATATACGCACGAAATCAACTCAACTGTATGAAACCCATAAAATCATAAACGTGTGAAACCAAAGCACGAAAACGAGATCAAGTGCAACAACTGTGCCAAATCGCAAATACTCAGCAGGTGCAACCATGGTCCATGAAAACAAATATCATGAAACTTAATCATCAAAATCAATCATGCGAATAGATCGCCCAAAATACTGAAATCAAATATGGCGGAATAGTCCCCGCTCTAGCACTTCCTCTAAGAACCTCTGGTCAACTGTCGTGGTCACTCATAGCATGTCTCGTCGACGATCCTGAACTCTGGCCTGCCGGTGTGCATAACATGACCACTCCTGGGTCCAAGTCTTCTCGTAATTCATTCCAGAAAGATCCTGTCGAGATCTCTCCCAAATATCGTCTCTGCTGAATTGTCCGGAAGTCATCGTCCCTTACTAGATCTGTTCTCGTTCTGGAACGGCTGCATACTCATCGAGACTCCTTCTGGAAGGTATATCCAAGTACAATGCCTCGGCATGCATATCGCATCTATGATGTCGGCGGAATGGAACGTCATCTTATCCAGATCTGGTACGAACCTCTTACTCCACTTTTCTCTAATGTCGACTGCTTCGGACTCGTCTCGTCGTGGCTGCATGGACTGAGCTCCAACGGCTATCCTCGTATCTGGAGTCTCCCAAGAATGCATCTCACCACCTAGCATCCGAATGAAGTCGAACCATCCAATCGATTTGTCAAAACCTCATAATCCCCCAAGAGATCAACATCTTGGGTACAGTTTAACAGTATCGAGAACGTACCACAGCATCGATGGTCCATCCGTAGAAGGGAAAACCCAAGCCTCACTAATGGCGCTGCAGAACTGCCGCATGATTGTTAGAGTACGTGCATGTTCAAGTTTAGTTTTAAATACCGCAATCAAGACGGTTTCGCTTGTAGCTAGCCGGTTGAGTACGGGTCGTCCGCAGGGAGATGGGAGTCTTTTTCAATGTGTTTTAACGAGTTAAGTCCGGTTTTTCAGATTTTGTTGTGGTTATCTAAGTGTTAAGTTGATGTTTTAAAGAGAGCTTGTTAGGGTTAGGATTAGGTTAGTTTGAGTTAGGAGTCTCCACATCTTTCGTTGCCCCTCTTAATATCGGTGTTACGGTAATCGGCAACAACGGGGATTAGCACAACTAGGAAGGAACTTGCGAGTATAAGCTAGGCTTTCCAACGCATAAGTCCTTCCTTTTGGTGCTTGTCCGTCCGTTCTTGGCTCTTAGCCATAACCTCCGGTTAATTCAACCACAACCGGTCTCACTACGGAATCACCGCTATCATGTAGGATAGGGTGCCGTAAGGAGCGGATTGTAGTTCAATTAACGGGAGTCGATTTAAGCTGTTGGGCAAGGAAAGAGTGAGAGAGATTTCCTTCTCTCAAATTTCCCTTATCCTACCCTAACAAGTATGAACTACTCACACATCATGATACGGAAAAATAAAACAAAACAAAAGAGGAAGATAGAAAGAAAGAGATTAGAAGAATACGACTAGCTATTTGCGACCTCACCTTGGCGAGAATCGAGCGTAAGCATCATTGTCGTATTAAGGATAAAGAAAAAGAGAGAAGAAAGAAACAACAAGAAAATAACAACAACTACTTAACGAATTAAAATTACAACAATTATAGAAAAAGCAAGACAATCATGATAATAAAATGATCTTCTTTATTCACCATTCTTCACTCACAAAGCTCACTACAAGTTTAATGGAGAAGAGATGAGAAGAAGAAGAACATGTAATCTAAAACCTAGCAAAAAGAAAATACAAGAATGGACCCTCTCCTTCATAAAGTTCTGGGCTATTTATAGGCCAAAAAATGAAAACCTAGGGCAACCACCAGAACCTATACAAAAAGACCAAAACACCCCCAAAAAAACTTTTTCTTTGGCGCCAGAATGGCCGCGGATCCGCGGCCAAGACCCTCCTTTGGCCGCGGATCCGCGGCCATATAAAGGAATTAGGCTGTCCTCTTTTTTGTGATTCCCTGGTTTGATGTGTACATTATTCTGGCATATGTATTTTCTCAAATTGTCTTCACGATTTTTCCAGAATTTCTGTTGAGGGAAAGGTGGACTTTTGTGGATGTTTTTGTCATGATTGCCTCGAGCTCCGCGTAGATTTCTTGGAACTTGTTGTTGCCATTGAGCCTTGTGCATGAAGGTGACATTGATTTGACATTTTGTCTTCCTAAACTGGTATCTGGCAACATACGGATGACGAGCGGAGACCGTGTTTTCTCAGTGGTTGGCAGGAACCCGGATTTTGTTGTGTTTTCCATGAATTTCACCGTTTTAGAACCGAGAACCTGTATCCTGCAATTGACTAGCAAACACGGCTCAAGAGTATCTACCGATATGCAATGTGACAAAAATTGGGCGGTATGAAAATGCAAAAATCTGATATGAACAAATACCCCCAAACTTATCATTTGCTCGTCCCGAGCAAAGCTCATTTATTCACAAAAATTTTCCTAACCTCACTTTCGCAGGGAACGCGATTGCACTGAGCATGTGCAACAAGCCGTTAAACCTCTAGGTGTCCCTAGTAGGAGGAGTGTTGTCTCCTGAGGGTTTTCAGCGGATACTACCCACAAAATCCGGTCAAGTTGGTTTTGTAAAATAACTAAGATTCAAACCCTAAAGTTTTGTTTCAGAAAATAACAATTCTATAATCCTAAGTCTAGACTATCGAACCTTTATTTTTCACACCTCGCTTCTTATTTAACTACAGATTTTATATGTCTTTACGTGCAGTGCGAATAGTGTCGTTAAGTTCCAGAAGGATCAATTAAAGTCATCATGTCGCACAATGAAGCCCAGATAACAATTTTAAAAGGATCACATAAGTTTTATAAAGAGTTAAGCATTTTTCAAGTTTCGTTTTCTAGTAAGGTTTCAACTTCAGAATTTCTATCTTCCATAACAGGAAACTAAGTCGTATTTTTCACTCCACCTTTTTCTTGTTTTCATTTCATACACACCTCTGTGAACGTGCAATAGTCTTTATCATAAAACCTTCATATCTCCGCTAAAATTTTTATAAAAGCCTGTCTTTTATCAAGATTATTCTCACACAAAGAACCGTTTGGAATTTTAACTCGGAGAGAACACTTGTTTGACTTTGTTTTAAAACTGGACTTTCTAGGCTTCTTAGCGAGCTTTGGGCCAATGCACCCAAACCAGTTGGTTTTAGGACATTAGGTGTAGAAACACCCCAGCGGACTTAATTACTCAAGTTACCTAGGTCCAAAAACAAAAGACAGTTTGGCGTGAAAATCAGATGATTTAATACGAACGGAGATATAACCGGCAGTTCAATTATTTTTTTTTTTGGATAAAAGACGTGTTTAGTGGGTTTGGTGTGTAATCATTCCAATCAAGTTTCAGATGGGTTATTTTTCAGACTTAGCTCCAATTACGGCATCAATAACATTCCTTCATATTCGCTTTACTTCATAAACTATTCTTGACATTACTTATTTCAGAACAAACCTATTTGATCCTCAGAAAATCATTTATCTGTTTAAAAGTTTAAACATGAAAGACTTGTCATCTAATTCCCAAAATTCATGACACGTGTAGTGTGATGTAAAGACGTATATCAGCTATAGTTAACTTCAAAGGAGAGTTATCTTTCAGGTTTTCAAAATCCAAACATAAAATTTAGTTATTCCTATTTTTTCAAACAAAAACCGTCGAATGTTGAATCAGAGTTCTTCCACAAGCTAACTTGACAAAAAAGTTTTTTTATTTTTATTTTTGAAAATTTTCAAATTTTTATGGATTTTATGGATATTAATAAGCAGATGCAAAATATACATATGAATGCGAAGGTAAGAAATGCGTACCGAGCGTACCCCCAAACTTAAACTGGACAGTGTCCTCACTGTCGTTGCATGAAGAGAGCAGTTGGAGGGTTCAAAATTGTCGGTAGCGATACACAAATTTTTATTTGTTTTTGTTTTTAAAGAAAAGAAAAAGAATATACACAAATATATACAAAATTGTTTGTACATACCCCCAAACTTATTTGGAACAGTGTCCACCGTTCTTGGCTGGATAACCGAAGTTTGGAGATAGGCAGAGGAAGATCATTCAGGGTAAACCGGCTCCTGTAAGAACATGAGCTCCTCTGTTGGTTCGGCGCTAAGGTATGGTTTGCATCGGTGTCCATTTACTTTGAAGAGTGAACCGTCCTTTGGATTTTCCAAATCCACAGTGCCCTGCGGATACACATTCCGCACAAAATACGGCTCTTTCCAGCGAGATCTGAGCTTTCCAGGATGGAAGTGAAGTCGGGTGTCGTAAAGCAGTACCTGCTGACCAGGTACGAAGGTTTTGCGCAAAAAGTGTTTATCGTGAAACACCTTCGTTCGATTCTTAACGACAACCGCGTTGTCGTAAGCCTCATCCCTAAGCTCGCACAGTTCGTTCAGCTGCAGCTTCCGATGGCTGCCCGCATCCTCAAGAGACAGATTCAGCTCCTTTATCGCCCAAAATGCGCGATGCTCGATTTCGACAGGTAGGTAGCAGGCTTTTCCGTACACAAGCCGATAGGGAGACATGCCAAGGTCGGTCTTATAAGCGGTTCTAAATGCCCAAAGGGCATCAGTGAGTTTCAGAGACCAATCCTTACGGTTCTTGGAAACCGTCTTCTCCAGTATCTGCTTGATTTGCCAATTTGAAACTTCGGCCTGCCCGCAGGTTTGGGGATGGTAGGGCGTAGAAAGCTTATGATTAATGGAGTATTTCCGCATCAAGGCCTCGAAAGTCCTATTGCAGAAATGACTTCCATTGTCGCTAATGATCGCTCGGGGGTGCCCAAACCGGGAGAAAATGTTTTCTTTAAGGAACCTAATGACAACCTTGTTGTCGTTAGTTCGGCTGGGCACAGCCTCGACCCATTTAGAGACGTAATCAACAGCTAGAAGGATGTACAAGTTCCCAAAAGAGCTGGGAAACGGCCCCATGAAGTCTATCCCCCAAACATCGAAAATCTCCACAACCAAGATCGGTTGGAGCGGCATCTCGTTCCTCCGGGATATCCGGCCCATGTGTTGGCACCGGGAGCAAGTCTTGCAATAGTCGTGAGCGTCTTTGAAAAGTTGTGGCCAGTAGGAACCACATTGCAAGATCTTCTCAGCTGTCTTTCTGGGCCCAAAATGCCCGCCACACGCTTGATCGTGGCAAAATGACAGCACACTCTTGAATTCCTCATCAGGGACACACCGACGAATAATCTGGTCATGACAGTACTTGAACAAGTAGGGTTCGTCCCAGTAAAAGTATTTTACTTGGGATAAGAAGCGAAGTCTGTCCTGACTTGACCATTCGGTCGGTAGTAATCCCGTGGCCAAATAGTTCACAATATCTGCGAACCAGGGTTCGCACGATACTGTCAAGAGGTGTTCATCCGGGAAAACGTCGTTGATCGGAATTGGAAGCGAAGGCGAAGAAGGAAGTCGTGAGAGATGGTCGGCAACTACGTTTTCACATCCTCGTTTGTCCTTAATGACAAGGTCAAACTCTTGAAGCAAGAGGATCCAACGTATTAACCGAGACTTAGCATCTTTCTTCGCAAAAAGATGGCGCAGAGCAGAATGGTCAGTGTAGACAATGACTGGAGAGCCGATGAGGTAGGGCCTGAACTTTTCTAAGGCAAATACAACAGCCAAGAATTCCTTCTCAGTTGTTGTATAGTTAAGTTGGGCGTCGTTCAGGGTTAGGCTTGCGTAATAGATTACGTGCGGCATCTTGTTGATGTGTTGTCCAAGGACAGCACCAATGGCAGAGTCGGATGCATCGCACATAATCTCGAATGGGTGCGTCCAGTCAGGTGAAGAAAGAACGGGAGCAGAAGTGAGGGAGCGTTTCAATGATTCGAATGCAGTGACACAGCTAGAGTTGAAGTCGAATGGTGTGTCCTTGGCCAGCAAAAGAGTCAAGGGCCTAGCAATCTTGCTAAAGTCCTTGATAAACCGTCTATAGAAACCGGCATGGCCAAGGAAGGCTCGGATATCTCTGACGCATCGGGGAGGAGGCAGATTGGAAATGACCTCAATCTTTGCTTTGTCAACCTCTATGCCATTTTGCAAGATGATATGTCCTAAGACAATACCTTCGCGCACCATGAAGTGGCATTTCTCCCAGTTCAAAGTGAGATTCTTGTCCTTACATCGGGTAAGGACAGCGTCAAGATGCAGCAAACACTCGTTGGAGGAGTCGCCGAAGATGGAGAAGTCATCCATGAAAATCTCCAGAAATTTTTCCACCATGTCCGAGAAAATACCCATCATACACCGCTGGAAGGTAGCGGGCGCATTGCATAACCCAAAGGGCATGCGTCGATATGCAAACGTGCTGAAAGGACAAGTGAAAGTGGTCTTGTCCTGGTCTTTCTCGGCGATGGGAATTTGATTATAGCCAGAGTAGCCATCAAGAAAGCAATAGTACTCATGTCTGGCCAATCGTTCAAGCATTTGGTCAATGAAAGGTAGCGGAAAGTGGTCTTTCCGCGTTGCGGCGTTGAGTTTTCTGTAATCAATGCAAACTCGCCACCCAGTTTGGGTGCGAGTAGGGATTAACTCATTCGCCTCGTTGGTTATGACCGTGATGCCCGACTTCTTGGGGACAACGTGAATGGGGCTAACCTACTGGCTATCAGAGATAGGGTAAATGATACCACTATCTAGACATTTGACGATCTCCTTCTTCACAGCCTCCTTCATGACTGGATTAAGACGTCTTTGTGGATCCCGGGCTGGTTTGGCATCATCCATCAGACGAATGTGATGCTCAACGATCAGGGGACTAATCCCCTTGATGTCCGCCATGGACCAGCCAAAAGCTTGCCTGTTGCTGTGCAAGACCGCGAGAAGGGCTTTCTATTGCTCGGTAGCTAGAGAAGCCGAGATGATGACGGGGAGGGTCTCGTTCTCACCTAAGTAAGCGTACTTAAGGTGAGACGGCAAAGGCTTGAGTTCGAGCGTTGGAGGTGAAACGATGGAAGGCAAGATTGGTGCAAAGGTCTCGAACTCAAAGGACTACAGCAAAGGTTCAAAGCGAGTGTAGGTAACCGAGTTGGATGGTTCAGGTAACTCATCCGGAAAGTCGAAGGATTCAAACTCGGGTTGTGCGCAGCTAAGATCGTTTGAGAACGTGAAACACTCGTAGTCATTGTCGGGCGCAGAAACAGCAGCAGGTTCGAAGAGAAACGCACTAGTGGCGTCAAGATTATCGTGTTCAAACAGAAACTCCTCGAATTCACACTCTTCTGGGGTGATCTCCTGGATCGAGCAGACATCCAGTATATGAGCATTAGGTTCGGCGGACTGATTCCCCAACCTAAAAATGTTGAGTTCAATCGTCATATTTCCAAAAGAGAGGTTCATTGAACCGTTGCGACAATTGATCACAGCATTTGAGGTTGCGAGAACACAAAAGCTAATCAAAAAAACAAGATGGTTTCTTTTACAAAGTATATATATATATATATATATATATATATATATATATATATTTTATACTTACAAATTAACCCGAAATTACACAAAGAAATAAACTACCGTCTCCCCGGCAACGGCGCCATTTGATTGTTAGAGTACGTGCGTGTTCAAATTTAGTTTTAAGTACCGCAATCAAGACGGTTTCGCTTGTAGCTAGCCGGTTGAGTACGGGTCGTCCGCAGGGAGATGGGAGTCTTTTTCAATGTGTTTTAACGAGTTAAGTCCGGTTTTTCAGATTTTGTTTTGGTTATCTAAGTGTTAAGTTGATGTTTTAAAGAGAGCTTGTTAGGGTTAGGATTAGGTTAGTTTGAGTTAGGAGTCTCCACATCTTTTGTTGCCCCTCTTAATATCGGTGTTACGGTAATCGGCAACAACGGGGATTAGCACGACTAGGAAGGAACTTGCGAGTATAAGCTAGGCTTTCCAACGCATAAATCCTTCCTTTTGGTGCTTGTCCGTCCGTTCTTGGCTCTTAGCCATAACCTCCGGTTAATTCAACCACAACCGGTCTCACTACGGAATCACCGCTATCATGTAGGATAGGGTGCCGTAAGGAGCGGATTGTGGTTCAATTAACGGGAGTCGATTTAAGCTGTTGGGCAAGGAAAGAGTGAGAGAGATTTCCTTCTCTCAAACTTCCCTTATCCTACCCTAACAAGTATGAACTACTCACACATCATGATACGGAAAAATAAAACAAAACAAAAGAGGAAGATAGAAAGAAAGAGATTAGAAGAATACGACTAGCTATTTGCGACCTCACCTTGGCGAGGATCGAGCGTAAGCATCATTGTCGTATTAAGGATAAAGAAAAAGAGAGAAGAAAGAAACAACAAGAAAATAACAACAACTACTTAACGAATTAAAATTAAAACAATTATAGAAAAAGCAAGACAAGCATGATAATAAAATGATCTTCTTTATTCACCATTCTTCACTCACAAAGCTCACTACAAGTTTAATGGAGAAGAGATGAGAAGAAAAAGAACATGTAATCTAAAACCTAGCAAAAAGAAAATACAAGAATGGACCCTCTCCTTTATAAAGTTCTGGGCTATTTATAGGCCAAAAAATGAAAACCTAGGGCAACCACCAGAACCTATACAAAAAGACGAAAACACCCCCAAAACAACTTTTTCTTTGGCGCCAGAATGGCCGCGGATCCGCGGCCTAGACCCTCCTTTGGCCGCGGATCCGCGGCCATATAAAGGAATTAGGTTGTCCTCTTTTTCGTGATTCCCTGGTTTGATGTGTACATTATTCTGGCATATGTATTTTCTCAAATTGTCTTCACGATTTTTCCAGAATTTCTGTTGAGGGAAAGGTGGACTTTTGTGGATGTTTTTGTCATGATTGCCTCGAGCTCTGCGTAGATTTCTTGGAACTTGTTGTTGCCATTGAGCCTTGTGCATGAAGGTGACATTGATTTGACATTTTGTCTTCCTAAACTGGTATCTGGCAACATACGGATGACGAGCGGAGACCGTGTTTTCTCAGTGGTTGGCAGGAACCCGGATTTTGTTGTGTTTTCCATGAATTTCACCATTTTAGAACCGAGAACCTGTATCCTGCAATTGACTAGCAAACACGGCTCAAGAGTATCTACCGATATGCAATGTGACAAAAATTGGGCGGTATGAAAATGCAAAAATCTGATATGAACACCGCAAACCCTAAGGTTCAATGGCTTTCACACGGTCATTAAGTCGAGTTAGGGTTTCATTCTTCTAGAGGGTCCATAGAATTGTCTGCATGTCTTTCCGAATACTTTAAACTTGGAATAATAGGTTTTTGACATTCGATCGTCTCTGTTGACTTCCAACGTTTCCGCATGAAGTCGTTTCTAACTGGAATCAATCTATCTGATGACCTCGCATCGGGGTAGCGAACGAACCACATGTCCTAATCATTCATCCTCGATGACTAGCGACCTTCTATCATCTCTTAGTACAACTCGTACTGCAATAGCTCCAACATCTGGGGCGATATCTCATCGTTCACAGCAATGACTGGCTCACTCGTTTGCACGCTGAACAGTGCCTCAATCATCAGGAGTAAGCAATACGCCAACGGTCCTCAAAATCTGGCTAGCCTCTATCATTGGTTCGATCTTTTGGTACTGATCGGCACATCCGAGAAATCTCGTAAAAGCGATCTGTCAAATGCTCATGGCGCAAACACACAATCAGACGACGCCTCTCAATGCAATCGTATGTCCCTGGAATCACGCCCTGGTCAGTCCTCGTTCGTGACGAGCTCGTGCTGAACTCAACTCTAGCCGTAGCTCTCCCTGCCCGTAATCGTGGCAGCAAACCATAACTGGTACCGATGAGGCTAGATCAGGAATGAATATAACACTGAACAAAGAAATGTACATCCTAAGGCTTCTTAAGTGGAGTAGCGTATCGTAATTATGCCGCGGAACATACCCACAGTACGTCACTCAACTTTAGTAACCTATTCCATCAACCAAGGGTCATCCTATGCTCCAAAGGTAAAACCTAACGCTTTGATACCAACTTTTTCACGTCTCGAAAGTACGGAACAGGACCGGCACTTAAACTACGAAACGTCTCGAGGCGTACGTAATCTAAGTAAGCCGAAAACCCAGAAATCCAAACCAAGAAAAGTAGTAGAGTGAAGAAAAAACCAACTTAAAACAACTAGTTCTAATAGCATAAGCCGAATTATGCATTTTAAAAAAACACATCAAGTATTTTCTGAAAATTTCGGCAGAGTCTCCTTTGTAAATACTGGCCCCCAAACGGGATACAACATGAATAGTATACGAAATCAATAAAAAGGCATCCCCAAGCGGGAGCTAGCTCTTCGTCAATCGACGGTCACAACCACACAAGCAATATAATATACAATGCCAAGGGCGAGGATCAAAACTCAAAAGGAAACTCAAAACAACAAGAAATCCACAGAAATATAACGCGCGGCTCAAAGGTCAAAAGAATAAAATCACTGGTCTCTATCTCAAATTAAATACATGTTTGGTTGATGGAACTTCTAGATACAACACAGTAATAATATACAAGGTATATAATGAGGGGCACGATACAAATAAACCCACATACTAGCAAATCACCCGGAAATGGAAGTAGTGCCAGTAAAGTTGTAATGAAACCTGTATGGCAAAACCTGCAAGAAAACTGTGGCACAACGGGGGTGAGTTGCCAACTCGTGAGTAGAAAAACATCTACGAACAGAAACCGCATGAACAACGCAATCTTAGGTCAACGATCATAATATATCCTCAAATATATATAACATGCAGCCTATGATAATGACTAGGGTAAATATCTAACCCGAGTGTAATCCTATGTGCCCGTGTCAGTGCCTCAGATAGCAATATATCATATGGATGATGTATGAATGCATGAAACAGAATAAAATTGTTTTCATAATTTAGTGAGATTTCTGTACTTTTAAAAGAGTATCATAAATGAAATCAGCATAAACAGTGTCTAGCATCGACATAAAACATAAATCCAAATGTCTCAATATCTCAGGATCTCAATGTCTCAATCTCACTATCTAGGGCGCCGTTAATCCAGACCGGCCCCTACCATCAATCTCAAGACCATGATGGTATCCTCCGGATATCCGACGCGTCGGGTAATATCACTGGTCGGTAGTGCTCCCCTGCCAGGCTCAACGCCATCATCTGCGATCCTCTTGCCCCGGGGTACCGCACCGGGTCCACCATGTACCCGAAACGGTTCCTCCACTCCTCGAACTCGGGTCTCGAAATCCATCAGCAAACTCATGGTGGACGACTCATACATCATGGGAAAACCGCACTTTCTTTAAAAAAAAAAAGAGAAAGAATTTTATAAGTGTTTTTGCGGTTTTCCCCCAAATCCAGGAAATCTCATGAAAATCCGAATCCAAATCCTCAATAGCATGTAAACAGTGAATATAGACATAAAAATCCATGAATGCGGCATATCAATGAATAATAACATGCATGAAGTAGCAAGTAATATCTACAATGTCTAAACTAGCATATAAGGCAAGTACACTAATATCATGTCTAAACTATTAGCTAACAACCTATGTCAAATGAAATAGTATTTTCTAAAGTGTTCATGACATGGCAATTAACGATGAAGATGTGTGTGAGCCGGCAAGTAAGTGTACGTGGTACATACGCGTCATCGGTAATGGTGCTGGTGTCCTAACAGCATGATATCAATAATAGGATATGAATCATAATATAAGCATGCGATGCGGAGCGAACAGCAATAATGAGTGGGAGCTAAATACTAGATACAAGATAACAAATCTATATTTAATATAAATTTAGTCTAACAACTACACTAAACTAAAGGGCTAAGGTAATTGGTTACTGAAGGTAAGGAAACCGCCTAACCTCTGAGTCGATACATATACCTACAAGTATATGTTAGTCGGTGATCCTGCCTCCATAATATCACATCCGATACCATATCTATAATCAGACATTCCCAAGTCAAGAGTGCGGATCAAACATCAATATATAGCTCGTACGTAAATCCGTCGTACGGCATCCCCAAATCTGGGTACGGGTCAATATCACCATCATCAATTTAACCATTTGGTATCCTCTTTATCAAAGATCATAATCCGGGGTACTGATCTACATCTAGTACAATACTAATATCATCAATCAAATCATGATCTGACTGCTGATCTACAGCCTCATACAAACCGATATCATCATCCTATATCGTCATAAAGAGGTATACAACGCCTAATGCGACTTATTATGAAAATCTTAACATATCTAATCTCATATCACGATCACATGTCAACCATTCAATGTATAACTCTATTCACATGTATCGTCGTCCCAAGATCCGCTATAATATCTGGACGTACCTCAAGTACGAATCCTGCTATATCACCGTTCTCACGGTCTCAATCAATTCTTATCGACTCATCTCAAATCCCAATACTATCCTCAAATCCAGTATGTGAACACATAGTCCCATATCCATGTGAACACATAAATACATATTCCCGTATAAGTACAAATGAAAGAAGAATGTATGCAATTATGGGTGTGTGTGTATGTGTGGTGCAACCACTACTCTAGGGTTTCGCAACACTAAACCTATCCAATCACACCTAAAAACTATCTTTATCATCAATAACCTCAACAATAAATAATCAATCTTTATATGTGTATACGTATTCGTATACATCACCACGAACTGCGGGGGTGCTATACGCCATCCACCCGACTTCTCCCCATAGATATATATCTACTCACCTGGTCCTCGCTCGGCGGTGCCGACGTCACCACGCGCTTGCTTGTTGTCTCGAAGTCCACATGGGACACCTACATGTCATAACACACCGTATCGCATTAAAACCAAATCCGAAATCGAAACGGCATACGAAAATCAAATCAGCACGCGTATCATGCATAGATCAAAACCTATCGCCTACGCATGCACGAATAGCCAAACCAACCCTCGATATCGATATACAAACGTCAAACCATCGAGAAAAACCCAATCAAACTCATTTGCACATTCACGAACACTAATTATAATATGAAATGTGTTAAAACTCACAAAACCCCCAAACTTACTTTAAAAGCCATTTTTTCGGAAATCTAGCAAGCAAAAATTACCCGTTTTAATACAAAACTCGACGTTTAAACAAATCTAGCGGCCATAATACTTATTAAATATCTTAAATAAGTCATAAAAACAATTTCCACAATTTAATCTCATTAAATTTCATTAACCACTAAAATTCTAGTTTACAATATACCTAATTTTAATAATTTTATAGCAAAAATGTAAAAACAACAATTTAGCTTGGATTTTCATGAACTAAAGTATTAAACTACATTTTATAATTTTAATGAAGTCATGAAAATCCTAATTACATTTTTAACCCAATTAATAAACCAATTTTAAAAACCTAGTTAGAAAATTAGCATAATTATCACAATTTTAAATTAACAAATTAGCAAGTAGTAACCAACTTAGATTTTGCATCCAATTACATGTTAATCTTCTCATTAAAACCATAAACTAATGATAAAAACCCTAATTAAATTCAAACCCTAGTCTTGAATTTTCCAAACTTGCAATAAAACCCAATTAAACATTTAAATTGTTGACATTGAAGCAATTAAATAACAATATAAGCATAAGGTTAAAATTATACCTCATGATCCATGGATCAACATGAAATCTAGCCTCTCAAAATGCTCTCTTTTCACCACAATCTATGCATGTTAGGCTAAGCTAAAATGGGTAAGAGTTGGATTTGGATTTTGGGATTTTTTTTGATGGATTTTGAGGCAATTTTGAAGAATTTTTTGAAGAGAAATGAGAGGAGAAAAGGGAGAGGGGGCTGCTGCTGTAGGGGCTGATTTCGGCCAGGAATTTGAGGGAGAGAGGAGAGAGAGTCAAGTGGGGAAAATGATATCAAGTCAACCCAAGGTCAAAGCTCATTCTTATATATTCTTTTATTCTTTCATTTCCTTTTTCTTTTCGTTTCTTTTGGGCAAAACAAATGGGAAAATGAGGAGGGGGAAACATGGGCTGCTGATTTGGGGAGAGGACAGAGGGTGTGGGTGAGTGTGGGTGAGGGAAAAAAATGATAAATGATATACTCCAACATCTATTTACACTAATTTCACAATTTAAGCCTTTTTCTTCAATATTTTCTAAAACCGTTTGGCAACTTCATTTCATTTCAAAAACAACATGTTAAAATTTTGTTTAATTTGTTATGATGCACAAAATTTGTTTCAACCTATTCCAATTTGTAATTTTCCCTAATTAAATGTATTAGTGACGGCTTAAAATAATATTAAAATAATTAATTTCGGAAAATTTTTCAGAAAATTTGAAATTTCACCAGTTGCTCAATAAACACCAAATACTAGTAATTACATAGCTAGAATATACATATTTAATTTTATAATAAATATATTTGTATTTTGACTTTTTACAGAAAACCCCTTTATTTTACCGATTTTTCCGAAATTTCACCGAAACGATTTTCAAAACGTTACAAAAAGAGTATGCTCGACTTATCTTCTTCATAAGGGACAAATCTGGATTGCTCGATTCCCGTTCACGTGACTTCTTGGTCCCGTTTTGTTGCTGCTGAATGCCTTTTCCGCTTTTTGACTTGTTTCTGTCTCTGCGTCGGGCCTTTTTTACAACAGGTTGACAGGGAGGGCATTTTCATCTTTTGCAGCCTGTTGAAGAAGGCGTTGCGTCCTGGCTTTCTCATAGATAGCCATTTCGCGATTGTGGTCATCTCGGACTTTTTGACCAGTTTCCCTTATAAGCTTGTCCATTTGTTCTTCGAACGATAGACTGGGCATTTTTACGTCGGGGACTTTTTCTGGTTCAGGATTAGCACTCTCCCATTGAGCATCTCCTTCTTCGTCAAAGTCATGTATGACATAGCAGTCGCGGAGTAGCTCTCGTTTCTTGGACCGAACATATCCAAGCCCGATCTCTTCTATTCTCTCGTTGGGCAACTTGCGCTGAGTTCCAGGAACGTTCCTGATCCTGTCGTAGAACTTAGCTTTTCGAGTGGTTTGTTTGAAGGGTATCCCTTGGCGCTTCAACAGCCTTTTCAAGCCTTCTGTATAATATCTAGGCAGACGGATGGGCTGAAGCCTGTCAAGCGTAGGATCCGCACCGTGCCAGATTTCTTTCTCCACTTTAGTTTCCTCGGAGTGGTAGAATAGGATCGCTTTTTCGCCTTCTCTCCTGGGAGGGACATAGAACGTCTGCAGCTCTTCCACACTATAGGTATCAAGCGCGTCCAGTTCTTTATGATGTTTGGGTGGAACCAAGGCAACTTGCAAACTTTGCTCTTCATCAGCGAATTTTCATATTTGAAGCCGAGCAGAGAATATAGCATGGACCTCATCTTCTGAGTTGCTGCCAAAGATTAACATAGGAGCGGACGGTCCTGGCTTGTTGTACTGGGGTGGGCCTGAATAAATCATCTCTTCCTCCTCAGTATCACTCCCGAAGACAGGGATGGTGATGATAGCTTTGTTCTCCGGTTTATGACATCTCTCCGTGTATTCGAAATCTGGAAAGAAATATTTTGCATCTTTGTACTTCCGGACTTCGTTTACGGAGAATGGATTCAGCTCTCCCGTCACGGTGTATTCGAGACCATCCTTAAAGTATTTCATACACTGATGTTGTGTAGAAGGGATGATGTTGTACTCGTGTAACCAAGGCCGGCCGAGCAGAGCGTTACAGCATGTCTTGGCGTCAATGACATGAAATTTAATATCCGTGACAAGTAACCCGAATCGTAGTGTCAATATCACCGACCCGAGAGTCCGTGATGACTGGGAGTCAAAACCAGAGATGGTGATCTTATCACGAGCGAGATGCTGGACACTCATGCAGATTTCCTTCAACACTCGCACGTTGAGGAGATTGATGGAAGACCCATTGTCGACCAGGATTTTGCCAATCTTTATATCGTGGCAGTATCCTGAGATATATAGGGGACGGTTGTGCTCGCACGTCGCAAGGAGGAGGTTTTCGTCGCCGAAGGTAATATCGGTTGTGTGTACTTCCTCCAGCTCGTCCTTCATCTTTTCTTCGGCCAGGAAGGCTTGGAATTGCTCTGGTTCTTGTAGCGCCTTGATCAACGAATCTCTCGCTTCTTTGGATAGTAGAAGGGCGTCGAGAATACTGAGCTGCGAGGGTAACTTCCTCAAGTACGCCAGAACGTTATTGTCCACCTTACTCTTCTTTGGCGGGTCTTTGGCGGGTCTTTGGCGGTTAGCTCTTCTATGACTTGGTCATCTAGGGCGATATCCTCAGAGACCTTTTCTTTTCCCTTATCTTTTTTATTTGAGGGTTCGAGATTCTTTTCGGATAGCGTACGATTATGCAGCCGGATATTTTCGCAGGCCTTCGGCTCTTCCTCTTTTCCCGAGGTGGACTCTTTAAAGAGAGGGCTAAAAGCCATTTTCTCGTCAGAGTCGCTCCCGAATGTGAGAATTTGCGCTTCCCCGGCGTTAACCATGCGACAATCGCCGGTAGTTCTTCTAAGCTCCTCGGTCGTACTTTTCCGCTCCCGACGAGTTTTGCACTTCTCCTGCTTAAAATGTTGCCGGTGAACAATATACCCCTGCCACCATCTATTGAAAGCTTTGCACTCTTCGGTAGGGTGCAGAATCTTTCGATGATATAAGCAGTAGGAAGGGTGCATTTCTGCTTTGCCGGCAATGTTTCCTTCAGAGGGTGGTAGCTTCATCCCCATTGATATGGCTTTAGCAAACCTTTTCCTTGTCTTGAACTTGCTTTTATTTGCGGTGGATGTACTTTGATCCGGCGGGAGTGTCTCAACTCTTTTGTCTAGTCGCCGACGTTCGTCTTTTTCAAATATGGCCATCTCACGCTCCCGATTAGCTTTACTTTCCAGACGAATCTCATTCAGGAAGGCGTCGATCATTTCATCTGACGGCCATAGCAGTTCCGGTTCGGGACCTACCCCCGGTCTCTCTGTGCAAGAAGCTTCTTCATTGTATAGCGATGAATGAGAGATCACATGGAAGCTTGCTACGTGATCTTCAGATCCATCCGACGAGCTTTCTTCATCATCTTCATCCTCAAGGACGTGGCTGAGAAACTCTTGGAGCGTGATTGGGGTTCGCGCTTTCTGGTTGTACTCTTCCAGCGCGTCAATCTGTTTCTGTAGGTCCGTGAGCTTGTCGCCAGGTTTCACGGGCTTTTTGGATTTCTTCTTCTTTTTCGAAGATTTCGACGGCTGGGTGTGAGTGCTTGGGCCATCACCACCGATCTTTGGAGTTGGGCGTGGGTTCAGCATCCCTTCGATGATCTGGGGTTCTAGCGGGTTCTTCCACCTGATCGTCGGGTATGTCTGGAGATCATTCAGCATCCTTTTGGTTTTGGCTGATAGCACAACCTCCCATGGAGCTTCTTCAACAAGGGAGCACGTTGCCCCCGGCATATTCACCTTTTTAGGGGTATGAGGTTGCGGCGGGTTCACCTTCCATTTTTCGGACAACGCGAACTTGCCTTGTTGGTATTGGTTTTCAATCCAGTTTTTGAAGACGTAGCAATCTTCGATCAGATGACCCAATACTCGGTGGTAGGGGCAGTAATTGGGATCATTGACGTCGTTTAGCTGCAACAGACGTTTTGAATCTGGCAGATTGATGAGTCTGTTGCGCACTGCCAGCTCGAACAGTCTTCTCGTTTTATCTTGAGGAAACGAGTAAGGACGTCCTAGCCTCTCCTCGAGGGATAGGCGTGGACGCATATTGTTTTGAAGGACAACCGGCTTCAAGTTGCTCGGCTGTTGTTGAGCATTGGCGACGACGATCGCTTTTCCTTTCCCCTTCTCATTTAGAGAGTCCGGCTTTGGAGGAGACGGTCTATGGCCCATCTGGTCCATTTGGGCTAATTTGTCAATCAAGGCCTGGAACGTGGTTGGTTTAAAGAACATCATGAACTGTGAAATAGTTGCATGAGGATCTAGGGTGCCCACGAACATGCCCACCGCTGGCGCTTCTTCGATGCGTTGTTCGCATTTTGACCACAAGTTCCGCCATCGGATTGCATATTGAACCCAAGTTTCGCCCGGCTTTACTCTTGCATTGATCAAAGCTGTTATTCGAGTACGCTCGCTGGCGCTTGCGAAACGCTGGGTAAACAACAACTCCATTTCAGCGAAAGTTTTGACGGAGTCGTTCGGAAGCTCGGAGTACCATTCAAACGCCGTCTCCGATAAGCTGCCGACGAATTGGCGAAGCAGGAGCTTATCATCGTCGCCGGTGTTGCCACAAAGAGCCCTGAACTAGGCAACATGTTGATGGGGATTTCCTGTCCCCTTGTAGACATGGAATTTTGGGATCGTGTAGCCCGTCGGGTATTTGATCTGATCATACCAGCTCGGATATGGTCCCCCCGTTTTGACAACTTGACTGGTTGCCTCAGTTGCCCGGTGAACTCGTATTTGTTGAGCAATATAGTCATCCAGGGAAGCTTTGGAAATTGTCTCATCCTTGGCTGTTGAAAGAGCCGGCGGTGGATTTGACGTTTCTCCTCTGTCATCTTCAAGGATAATCGGAGGATCTTCGGCTGGGGGATCCAGCTGGATCATTATCCCGACCATGTCTTGAAATAGGAGAGCCATCTGCTTTATATTGGCCGCTTGCTCTGCAGCCTCCTTGTCCTTCTTTTCAAGCATTCTACGAATGAATTCAGTATCGGTTTCGTGTTCGCGACCCTGCTCCGATGACGCCTCTGGGCTTTCTTTTGGTCCGGTGAGCGCGGCCATTGCAGTCAGCATCTCCTGGAGCTTCTGCTGCTGCTGTTCCTGGGCCCTTGTGATGGATCGGGTGAGCGGTCGGTGGCCCGTCGAAGCGCGGCTATCTTCCTTTCCAGATTCCATGTAAACGGTATGGACGACCATGCCCCCAGCTTAGGGCGTTTGGGTTCAGTGTTTTTGGCTTTTGTTGCCGGCACAGGGATCTTCTCCGGCCTTCTTTTCTCAGGAGCGGTCGAATTTGAGGGAGCCGTCGAGGTGGGCACCCAGACAGCTTTTCGTGGTTTAGCAGGATGGCTGACTTCTTGTTGGACCTTCAGCTTCTTGTACTAGCAGGAGAAATTTGGGTCGATCACCGAGTCTCGGGCCTGCCGCCAGACTTTATAGATTTTGGAGGACAGCCGTTGAGGGGATTGGGGTTGTTCGGGCTTTTCTTCTACAGCCTTTTCCAGCGGAGGGGGAGACCTCTTCAGTACAACGGTAGGAGAATTCCTACGCACTTTATTTAGCAGTTCAAAGCTGTTCCCAGTCGGAACAGCAGCATTAACTTCCGTCGTCGGGGCTGTTGAAGTTAACCCAGAAGGGGAACTACCTCCGGACTTCCTCACTCGGCGCCAGTGGCGACGTCGAGCATGTCGAGTTATGGGAATTGGCTCAGTGACGGGGATGGCCTTGTCCTGCCCATGTTCAGGTGAGGGGCTGTAGCCGGTGTCAGCCTAGTAAAGACTGATGCCTTTTGAGTAGCCGGAGCGGGAGTAGGAGTTGGGACGGTCAGTCTTGTGAAGACCGACCTCTTAGCGGGAGAGGACGCTTTGACGACTTCAAGAGCAGGTTTGGCTACTTTCTTTTGAATAACCTTCTTTGGGACCGCAAGCTTCATCGTGGGCCCGCAGGAGTTTTGGCCTAGTCTGGAGAAGACCGAGGCGTTGGTGTTGGGCGACCCGTTGAGAGGGGCCGCAGCAGCTGTAAGTCGATCGAAGACCGACTTCTTAGGACCTTCCGGTACGGGCACTGGGGCCGTGAAGCTCATTGGCGGGAGCATGGTCCCGAAAAATAGTCCAGTAGTAGCCTGGGTGATTTGTTCTACCGGCATCGTGAACAGTGATGCCGCTTGAGGTCCATAGGCTACACCTCCAGGTGAGGCGGAGCATCGGTTGCAGTTGCAGTTGGAGCAGTTGAACGCTATTGTTGTTTGCCTTCTGCGCCAAGCAAGGGACCAAATCTTAGTAACTTGAAACCCGAAGGCAACCATTAACAAACCATGATTCGTTCGCGAATATGATGCACGAAGTGTGGAGTGGAAAGAGGAAAAGGTCCCACCGGGCATGCCAGAATCTGTTCCCTTCTGAATCACGGAGACGCGATAAACGTCTTTCCTGAGATTCGGGGCAGATGCTAATTGGTGCTATCCGTCCACCTCTCCGAAGATGCCAAGTTGATTTATGGCACCGTGTATCGGAGGTTTAGACAGATGCAGCCGATGTAGCAGACTTCGTCAGATTCCCCCACGTCTGAGGGTTTTTTGATTGTGGGGACGCTCTTCCTTGCAGGCGCAAGCCCCTGCAGTTAATTACGCTACCGCATCGCGGCAACAACTTTCTCCTTCTCCATATGGTCACTTCGTGTCGTGTGTGTTTGTTTTGTTTGTGGTTGCCCGTGGATTGTATACGAAGACTAATTTATGTTATCGCCCATAGGACGTGGATTAGTCCAAATCCGTATTTTCTTAGATTTGGGTTTGGGGTTTTGGTTTAAGGATACGTTAGCCATATTTGAGGCTAAGATCAACTTAAACGTTAGTTAAGGATACGTTAGTCTGATTTTAGACTAAGATCAACTTAACGGGATCGTTTAGATCCAACAAAAGAGCATTTGGACTCTATTGTTTAGTTTAGGGACATTGCGGTCGATTTCCAGTTTAAGGACATGGTGGTCCAACATTCCCATTTTGAGGACGAATATTAGTTTAAGGACATTTCGGTCCAACATTCCCATTTTGGGGACGAATATTAGTTTAAGGACATTTCGGTCCATGAGTTTAAGGACCCTACAGTCCGTAGCAATGTATGGTTGTCGGGACCCGTCACCTCTCTGACGACGTTGAAGGATTACAACGAAAAATATCAGAGGAGTTCAGAGATGTACCCTTGAACCGGGTGTAAATTGATTTGGGAGAGCAGTTGTGCTCAGTTCAATTTAAATTGAGAACTTATGGCCAGAATTGGTTTAAGTCCATTTGAAAATGTTCAACATTTTATTTATACTTGGCCTGTTAGGCCTTTGCTTGGGCTCTGCCCTTTTTAAACATTGCACACCTTTGGGCTTTTTATTTAAATGCATGGCATTTATATTAGGCATGTTAGGCTTCTTAATTGGGCTCTGCCCTTCTTTTAATAATGCGTAGCATTTGTTTTGGTCTGTTAGACCTTTTAATTGGGCTCTGCCCTTTCTTAATAATGCACAGCATTTAATAATCTAACAGTGCGCCACGTGGCCTGTCAGGCACTTTGCGCCAATTAAAGAGCGCAAGGCGCCAGAGCATGTGGAGGTGACACGTGTCACGCTCTGGTGAGCGCAAGTCTGTTAGCGCAGTGCGCTGCTGACACGTGGCGCGCTCTGGTGACTTGCGCCAATCCAAGAGCGCAGTGCTCTGCTTTAGAAGCGCAAGGCGCAGATTGACACGTGGCGCTCTCTGTGACTTGGGCCAGTCCAAGGAGAGCAACAGCGCATATCAAGAGTGCAGGGAACTGTCCAATAGCGCAGAGCGCATCTTGATCAAATTTAGATCAAAGAAAAGAATCTTTTTCTTGTTCTGAAGAAGTTCTACCTCAAGATTCAAGAACCAATGGTTCATCAAAAGACTGTGCCTTTATATAGATCAAAAGATCTAGGGGTGAAGTAAATTACATCTTTATTGTTTTTGTGATTAGATCTTTATGATCTTTTTCTTTTTATTGAAGATCTTGATCTTGTTCTTAGATTTTTGATCTTTTTAGAAGAAATTCTTCTTTTTGTGAGGTGTTTTCATCTCTGTTCTTCCAAGAATTTAATTCTTTACCTTGAAGAAGATCATCTTCTTTCTTTAAAGGCTTGCCTTTCAAATTTTTTCAGAGTTCTCCTTTTTTTCTATCTCTCTGTATGCATTTATATGGGGCCAATTAGTTTGTTAGGTTAGTTACAGAGATCTTTCTCTGATTGAGATATTTCCCCATCGTTGGATCTTTGATCCTAAGGCCTCTGTTTTACAGAAGATAATCTTCTTATTTTAGTAAGATTAAAAAGATCATTCTAGAATTTTAATTCTGATTAATTAAATAATTCATTATTTAAGGTTTAGTGCTGGCACAGTTGGCGCAAGTGCACCTGCGCTTGACACATGTCGCGCAACGCAGAGCGCAGCGCAACTGCGCTAGCGCACCTGTGCTGACACGTGTCGCGCAGCGCACCTGCGCTGACACGTGTCGCGCAGCGCAGAACGCAGCGCAACTGCGCTGACACGTGTCGCGAAGTGCACAGCGCAAGTTATCTGAAGCGTTGCTTCCTTTATTTTTAAAGTTTAAATTTTAAAATAGAGCCTTGCTCTGATTGGGGTGCGCTGCCTTGGGCGCAGCGCCCTTTGCGCTGGCGTGTCTGCTTTTGACACGTGGTGCTCTGCGCAGCGTAAGGGATCTGAAGCGTTGCTTCACCTTTTGAATTTGAAATTCAAACAGAGCTTTGCTCTGATAGGGGGAAATAGGTAGCAGGTCAAAAGGTTCGAGACGACCATAATCGTGAAATGGCCATCTACGAGAAAGCCAGGACGCCACGCCTCCTTCAACAGGCTGTGAAAAATGAAAATGCTCCTCCTTGTCAACCCGTTGTACAAAAGGCCCGACGCAGAGGCAGAAATAAACCAAAGAACGGGAAAGGAGTTCGACAGCGACAAAGCGGGTCTAAGAAGCCACGCGATCAGGAATCGAGCAGTCCGGATTCGTCTCTTATAAAAAAGATGGGTCGAGCATATTCTTTTCCCCAAGAAAAGAAAAGGAAGATATTCGATCTTGTCATAAAACATCAGATGATTACCCTCCCGGAGTCCAAACACCCCGAGCAGGCAGGCGAAGTCTCTCACTCGGACTATTGCTCCTATCATAGGGCGATAGGACATCCTCTCGAAGACTACTTCACATTTAAAAACTGGGTAAAAAACCAGTATCAGCAAGGCAGGTTCGCTCTATCTTGCAGCTGGAGGATAGCCCCGCCGCAGAAGCATGAACCCAAATCCACGAAAGTAGAGCCAGATCAACATCGGTTTTGGAAGCGATCTGTTACCTGTCACGTGATAACGCTGTCGGAAGAGGAACCCGAGGATATAGATGATTTCCCCGGGTGCTTCGAAAACAATGATGATGAGCTGATCTCAGAGTTTCCAATGGAGCCAAAAGAACTGGAAGATGGAATACATATTACTGCAGATAACCTCAAGAAAATTGATTTGGGGACGGCAAGTGACCCGCGGCCGACGTTTGTCAGTGAGCTGTTGTCTGAAGAAAGGGTGGCTACGCTAAACGACGTGCTCATGCAGCATAAAGATTGCTTCGCATGGAACTATTCCGAGATGCCAGGATTAGATCCAGATATTGCTGTGCACAAATTAGCGATATCTCCGAACGTCAAGCCGATCAAACAAGCGCCGAGAAGAATGTGGCTTGAGCTTGAGATGAGCATCAATGCCGAGGTCAAGAAACTAATCGACCCCGGCTTCATCCAAGAGGTTCAATATCCTGACTGGATTGCCAACATCGTCCCAGTGATGAAGAAGAATGGGACGGTGCGCATATGCGTAGACTTCCGGGATCTTAATAAGGCATGCTCGAAGGATGACTTTCCATTACCAGTCACTGAGCTGATGATAGATAACACATCCACTCACGAAGTCTTCTCCTTCATGGACGGGTCATCAGGATACAATCAGATAAAGATGCATCCAGAGGACCAGAAGCACACCACTTTTCGGACCCCTTTGGGCATATTCTGCTATAAGGTGATGCCCTTCAGTCTAAAGAACGCCGGTGCCACCTATCAGAGGGCCATGACGAAGATCTTCGATGACCTCATACATGAAATCGTCGAATGCTATATCGATGAACTTGTAGTTAAAAGAAAATCATACGAGGAACATCTAGAGCATATGAAGACCGTATTTTAACGCCTTCGACAATACAACTTGAAGATGAACCCTCTCAAATGCGCGTTCGGGGTTTCATCGGGCAAATTCTTGGGATTCATCGTCCGACACCGAGGCATCGAGATAGATCCATCAAAGATCAAGGCGATCATGGAAATGCCACCGCCAAGGACTCTCAAGCAACTGCGGTCTCTCCAAGGAAAGCTCGCGTATATCCGGCGATTTATAGCCAATCTCTCAGGCAAGTGCCGCCCCTACAGTCACTTGATGAAAAAGGGAACCCCATTCGTCTGGGACCACAAATGCCAAAGCGCACTGGACAAAATCAAGCAGTACTTGCAGAATCCGCCAGTGCTAGCCGCTCCGGTCAAAGGAAAGCCTCTTATTCTGTATACAAGCGCCCTTGAAGGTTCCTTAGGAGAATTATGGGCACAAGAGAACAACCAAGGGAAGGAGATAGCTCTCTACTACTTGAGTCGAGTTCTACTGGGGGCAGAAAGCAATTACTCTCCCATTGAAAAACACTGCCTGGCATTGATCTTCGCAATAACGAAGCTCAGACACTATGCATTGGCACATGAGGTCCATCTCATATCGAAGGTGGATCCTCTCAAATATTTGATGTCGAAGGCCATATTAACAGGACGGCTCGCTAAATGGGCCCTGCTCATGATGGAATTCTCGATAACTTATCGTCCTCTCAAGGCAGTGAAAGGCCAGGCCATCGCCGACTTCCTTGTAAGTCCATATTGCGACCCCCGGTGCTTACGGGGAGGCGGAAACGGTATAAAAAACGAATTTTTATCGCAAGAGGCAACATGGACTAAACATGGTCGGGATCGTTGTCTAAACTAAAACTAGTATTCTAGCTAAAGAGAGTTAGCTACTATGGAAGATGGTTATACCTAAACTTGAACTCCTTCTTCTTCAAACCTTGTAGAGGTTGATGGTTCTCTTTACGTCGCCTTCTCCCGTCGAAGATGGATCCACCTCGAAGGTTCGACTTTGGGCTCTTCCTCGATCTTTGAGTGAACTAGGGTTTCCGGTTTGCTAAACCTTCATCCTAGAATGAGTAGAGAGAGATTAGGGTTTGCTTTTCTTTCTAAAGAGAATGATTCTCAACACATGAGAAGGTTTCTCTTTTCAAGAGGAAGAAGAAGATGAAAATGAGGAGAGAGAGAGGTTATGATAGAATGAGCTCAATTATTTCTTTCTTGCAACCATATTGCAAAAGAAATGAATTATCTAAATGATAATAATTGAAAATGAGAATAGTTGATGGTAGTGTTTTGAATGACCACAACCATGCTTCATTTAATAAAAAGTAAGCATGAATCAAGGAAGACTTTCAAGGCATGAAAGTGGTCAATGGTCAACAAGTCAACCAAGGTCAACAAGTCAACAAAAACAACCATAACATAATTCTCATTTAATTATTATTATTAATAGATAATATATAAATCCATTAGGGTTTGGAAAATGAAGACTGTCAATTGTGCATACGCACCCGTTCCGAAACCCTAATGAAAAACCTCATTCTCCGCCTCAAGCAACTGTGCATACACACCTGCATTCTTGTTCCGAAAAACAAGAATACCAAGATATAAAAGCAACCCCCAAAACATATACCAGTATCTGGCTCAAACCAGAGCCTGCCAGTATAATCCGTCCGGACTCCAAACGTGCACAAGTGCGCGGATGAGAACGAACCCTGTCGCAAAACCATGCGACCTCTACTCTGTTTTGCCCAGAGGCGAATACCCTCTGTGTGGGACTCTAAAGACTCGACACTACGCTGGCAGTGGGTTTAACCACAGACCGCAAGCGGCACTAGCTGTGCGTAACGGTCCCCAGGTAGATGCTGACAAGAAGGCTGACGAGGTGAAACCCCATCTGAACTCCTACTGAGTCTGAATGTGACATTCTCCGTACAGTCCGGTCTGTTCGTCTGATACATCGCATGGCGGGCCTAGGGGGCGGTAAAACGTCAGTCCCCCAATAGCGGTACAAGTCGTGTCGGAGTGAAGCCCAAAACACCCTGAGATAACACTGGAAACCTACCAGTATATCTCGCTTGCCCTGGCCAGGGACTACTCGTGTAATGGCTCTCCTAGACACAGCGCGATGTCAACCCCCAATACCGGGAGAGACGAATCCTGTCTAACCGTCACTGCCTCCAAATGCTTCGGGACTGCACCCAACCACCACCTGTTTGCACGACTCCTTTGAGCCGTGGTAGGGTAGTGATCAAAGTGCAGTGGGAACACACTCGAGGCGAAGTGTCAGTGTCAAGTCAGCGGACTAAGCTGTACTCATGTCACCTGGGAACTGATAACTGACGATAGGTATAATACCAACCTGTCAGTTCCCGACGAGTCCTGTCCAGTGTACTCGTAACCCAACGAGCACCCGTATACTATCTCCAGTACGACGTACTGATGGCTGTGGGACAGACCATCTCCCACACTGGGATGAGAAGCGCATACGCTAGTCTACTCCGGAGTATCGATGCCCTGTCTCGATAGTCCTACGACTAGGGACCTGTATAAGGATGTGCTTATAGATTACCCAGCCCCCACTAGTGTGACTGCCATCACAACGCTGGTAGTCAAGCAAAGATCCTAAGGGCTCCACTAATGCGTATAAGTGATATACTGAAATAAACACAAGTACACATTGAAGTAGAAACAAACCAAGTAGCATACTACTATTTTGAGCAAGATTGTTTATACAAGGTGAATATCCCAAGCTTCCATCAAGTAACATACAAACTAGTATGATACAGTAATGGCCTCTAGGGCATATACACTAACATTCCTCGCTGAGCATCCGATACCTGCCGATTCTCCTTTAAATTGTGAACTGCCAGACGAACATACGTTTGACACGATCGCTGGGAAAAGAAGAGAGAATGATACCCGATGGTAACTTTACTTCGACGGGGCGTCTTCCATGAATAAGCGCAAACAAAGCACCCCCATAATCAAATCCGGGGTAGGCCTCATCTTCATAACTCCACAAGGAGGGATAATGCGCTTCGTCTTCTCTTTGACAGAGCCGAGGACGAACAATGAAGCCAAATACGAAGCTTTGATAGCAGGTCTCGAGATCTCCATCGACATGGGAATTGAAAACCTCCTTATATACGGAGACTCCCAACTGATCGTTAGTCAAATAAATGGCGACTACCAAATATGCAAACCAGAGTTGGTGAAGTACGGCGAGAGTGTACAGCGACGAGAAAGGCGGATGCATTAGCCAAGCTCGCTAAAGAACTGGCTGACGAGAACCTTGATGACGTGAGGATCATTGTGCAAAGCCGTCGGGTTCTTGCACCGGCAGAAATATCTCCGGAGTCATCCGAAGAAAAGGGAGCGACCGAGCAAATGACTCTGCAAGTAAAAGACTAGGAAAAGGCTGAGGATTGGAGGGAAGTCTTTATAGACTACTTCAAATCCCGTCGAACACCTGAAGACGCGTCCTCGAAACATCAGCTTATGAAACGAGCTTTGTCTTTTGCTTTCGTCAATGATACTTTGTATAAAAGGTCATTTGATTCTCTGTAGGTAAGATGCCTGGGACCTGAAGAGGCAAAGAAAGTCGTCCAAGAAATTCACGATGGACTCTGCGGTTCTCACCAAGACGGGCCGAATATGAAGCTGAAGATCAAAAGGATGGGCTACTATTGGCCCACGATGATCCAAGACTGCCTCGAATACGCGAAGCAGTGCCACTCATACCAGATTCACGGGGACTTTATCCATCAGCATCCAAATCCACTACATCCGAAAGTGGAGATTGGATGTTTTCCGGTGTGTATAGAGAAAATTGTATAGAAATCACAACCAAAAATATTTTGACCGCAATCAATAACGGTGTCGAATGTAGCGCGTTAGTAAGTGCGGATCATCCACAGGAAAAGTGAGATCCGTTCAATTTTCGAATTAGATGAGTCGAAAATTTAAAGAAAAGAAAAGAAACAATTCATGATTTGTAAAATTGAATATCAAGAATTAGAAAAATCTAGATCTAAGAAAACATTAAAATCAAGAATTTAAATGTGTGATGATTTCCAAACCAACAATCAAGATTCGAAGTGTGCCTCGTAGGAGTAGATCGGATCTATAGATGTGATGAGATCTAATGATTACACACTCTTATCCATTAACGAATTGATACTAGATCGATGACGATTTATCGAGCTTTAAGGATCTTGCAAAGAAACTAGGGATTCCTCATCTCATCCTTTATCCTTTCGATGAATCTCATTCAAATCTAGCTTTAAGTTAATCAAATGATCAATCGTTGATCCCTAGTTTCGAGCGAACACAATCAAGAAAGCATCATCTCGCAACTAGGTCATCGATCATTTGATTCACAAGAATTTACAAACGTTATAAGATTTAAGAATTGTAAAAGAGTCTAAATCATCATTATCTATCGATCGTCACAACTCCTACACGTGCGGAGTTTTACTCAAACATCATAATAACAAACACAATCACAAATTGAGATCGAATCATAATGCTTGAATTAAAAGGTAAGCAAGATATAGAAATTTCACCTTTATTTATCGAGAAATTTCGTTACAACTCTCTTGAATTTTACAAAAGGAAGGAACTAGATCGTCGATTTCGGCTTCGCTCGGCTCCTTGAGTCGCGGATCTCCTTGGATCTCTTGCTCCGATGAAGTCCGGCGTCGCTTTCTAAAGGATCGAAGGGTTCATGCTTGATGTGGTACTCAGAATTCTTGATCTTGATTTTGGAATTGGAATTAGGGTTAGGGTTTGAGGCATAAGTTGTGTCACTCAACTTGTGGGTGCAAGATGAAGGATAATTTCTTGAACAATCTCAACCCTAGATTTAGGCTCCTTTTTATAGACCTCACAACCCTAGATCTAGGATTTCAAATTTCAAATTTCCCTCCAAAAGTTTGTTAAAGAGAGCCTTCTAGAAATAGTTTGTTAGGCCGAGTCTTCTAGATGAGGCCACGTGGAGAATCGGGAGTCTTCTGGAAGCTTGTACCGTTATTGGAGACACGTGGAGAAAAGTTGAGGGTTTGCTGACGTCACCAAGCCGCGGATCCGCGGCGCAAGCCGGCTCCGGTCGCGGATCCGCGGCTCCTGTGTAGCCTTGGGGCTTGAGCTCTTCTGGTGTTTCTTGGGCTGACATTTGGGCCTTTTTCTGATATGTTGAATTTTATTTGGCTTTCTGTATCACTATCAGATCTCAAATCTTGGAGTTGGTGTATTTTTTATCAGCTCTTTTCCCAATTTTGGCTTTGTTCCTGCAATTTCCTGCACAGACTTCGAAACAAGTGTTGCATAATACAAGGATGATACGATGTCATGAAATACAGTCAATTTCCCTAAAAATGCTGGTTTTAGAGTATAACACATGTAATCTGGTATTTTACAGCTGTTTTGCTAATATGTGTTATATGAATGCCGAACACTTCTAGATGAGTGCAAATGATAGGGAAATTGACGTGTTAAAAATGCAGTATTTTCAACTGATCAAATTCCCCTAAACTTATTTTCGGTCGTCTCGAGCGAACTGTTTTATTAAAAAGAGAAGGAGAAAATAAAGAAAGAGAAAAACTAACTAGCACACTTTCGTAGGCAACACGATTGCACTGAGCACGTGCAACAAGCCTTTAAACCTCTAGGTGTCCCTAGTAGGAGGAGTGTTGTTTCCTGAGGATTTTCAGCGGATTGCACCCGCAAAATCCAATAATAAAAGGAAGACCGTGAATATTATATTTAAAGATAAGAATTGTAAAAGAAAGACTTTGAAAATTAGGGTTTCCAACTATGCTAGCTTTTCGGTTGTCATGAGCCCTATCTTAATAGTCATGAAAAGATGTTAGAAATCACATAATCCCTCAATAAAACATCGTCTTATTCTTCATTCCTATCTTTCTTCCAAATATCGATCATATAACCCTACGTGTGTGTAATATACATCCCTACACCCGGAGAATTCAATTCAAGCTATCATACTCTTGTTCATCTGCCTCAGTACTTTTAATTAATGAATATTTAGATGGATTTGCTCACACACTTTCATGCGACCGTTAATACTTCTTGAGGTACTAACCGACCGATTACTCATGTGTTTGCTTATTTGGTGTATTTCCTCGTCTTGCACCACCTAAGGCTTAGCAGTAACTCCCAGACCAGTTGGCCTTAGGGCACTAGGTGAAGAGGCCCCTCGCTATATTTTTTTATTGCTGCCTTGGCGATAACAAAACCAGTGTTCATTTTTCTCACCACTTTATATTTTATTCATTTTTTATTTCCTTCATACTTTGGCTTTTAGACAAGAGCATTTCAAGGTATCCTCTACTATCCCGAGTTTCAAGACGTGTGTAAGTGCGAATAGCAGGGTATCAACGTTCAAAATGTTTGGCTTCCAGAATAGAAACTATTTTTCAGACTTATTTTTATCCTCAGATTAGTGACTTCCTTCATCTTACTAACCCTTGGGACAACGGCTCATAACTACTTATTACTAGTTCGTTTAAGAAAACTTATAATTTTCTCAAATTTTTCTAATCTCATGGATATAATTTTTCACTATCTAAACTTTTATTATCTTATTTATGTACAAAAATGTTAAATATTAAATATTTTTATATTTTGAAAATTTTTAAATTTTTATGGGTTTTGAAATTTTTTAAATTTTTATAGGTTTTAAAGAAATGTTTTGTGCATATGAAAATGATATGCAAATGATGCAAAAATAAGCACAAACCTCCCCCAAACTTGTTTTCAACAGTGTCCTCACTGTTGCCAACCGCTATATCTACAAAACCTGTAAGCCTTGGAGGAATTTATTAGTGGGGGCAAAATATATAAGTGGAGATCCTCCCCTAAACTTATTCTTTTCACTCACCTCCATTCAAAAGATGATGCAGTAATATACAGGACATGGAAGTGAGACGGAGGAATTTTAATCAAGATAAAATGGCTTCTGTAAGAACAGGAGCTCCTCCGTGGGGTCAGTGAAAAAATACGACTTTAGTCTATGTCCATTTACTTTGAAAAATGTGCCGTTTTTAACATTTTCTATCTCTACTGCCCCGTGCGGGTATACAGACCGCACAATAAAAGGTCCCTTCCACCGAGATCGAAGCTTACCCGCGTGAAGGTGTAGTCGTGAATCATAAAGAAGGACTTGCTTACCAGGTGTAAATGTTTTCCTCAAAATGTTTTTATCGTGAAAAACCTTGGTCCTATTCTTTACGATTACAGCGTTATCATAAGCTTCATCACGGAGTTCGCTTAGCTCATTTAATTGCAGCTTCCGAAAGTTGCAGGCTTGGTTTAAGTCAAAGTTGATTTCCTTAATAGCCCACAATGCTTTATGCTCAATCTCGACTGGCAAGTGACATGCCTTCCCAAACACTAACCTATATGGAGACATCCCTAGATCGGTTTTAAATGCAGTTCGGAATGCCCAAAGAGCATCCGTCAGTTTGGTCGACCAATCTTTTCTATTCTTCACAACAGTTTTCTCCAGCATTTGTTTGATCTGTCTATTCGAAATCTCAGCCTGCCCGCTCGTTTGGGGATGATAGGGTGTAGAAAGTCTGTGGTTGATTGCGTATTTCCGCATCAGAGTCTCGAAAGACCTGTTGCAGAAATGTGTCCCGTTATCGCTAATGATAGCGCGTGGGTGTCCAAATCGCGAAAAGATGTTTTCTTTTAAGAACTTAATGACAACCTTCTTGTCATTAGTGCGACATGGAATGGCTTCAACCCACTTCGAGACGTAATCAACCGCAAGCAGTATGTACAAATTCCCAAAGGAGTTGGGAAAGGGACCCATAAAGTCAATACCCCAAACATCGAAAATTTCAACCACTAAGATGGGTTACTGAGGCATTTCATTTCTCCGGGAAATCCTACCCGTGTGTTGACACTGTGTACAGGTTTTGCAATGTTCAAAAGTATCTTTGAATAAGGTCGGCCAATAAAAACCGCATTGCAAAACCATCTCCGCTGTCTTTTTAGGACCGAAATGACCCCCACAGGCCTGATCATGACTAAAAGATAGAACACTCTTGAACTCCTCATTCGGGACACACCGGCGAATGATCTGATCAGGACAATACTTAAACAGATATGGATCATCCCAGTAAAAGTGTTTTACTTGGGATAGAAAACGGTGTTTGTCCTGTTTTGACCAATCTCTAGGTATCAGTCCCGTGACAAGATAGTTCACAATATCCCTGAACCAAGATTCATTGGATACGTTCAAGAGTTGTTCGTCCGGAAACGAATCATTGATCGGCAGGGTCACGGGTGAAGAATAGATGCGTGAAAGATGGTCGGCTACAACGTTTTCACATCCTTTCTTATCTTTGATAATAAGATCAAATTCTTGTAATAGAAGGATCCAACGTATTTGCCTACCTTTTGCATCCTTCTTCGCCAAAAGATGTTTCAAGGCGGAGTGGTCAGTGTACACAACTATTGGTGAGCCAATCAAGTAAGGCCTGAATTTTTCTAATGCGAATACAACCGCCAAAAGTTCTTTTTCGGTAGTTGTATAGTTAATTTGAGCATCGTTCAGGGTCTTACTCGCATAATAGATCACGTGTGGCATATTTTCAATGTGCTGTCCTAAGACTGCACCAACTGCAAAATCTGATGCATCACACATAAGCTCAAAGGGGTAGTCCTAATCTGAAGACGATAGAATGGAGGCTGTAATGAGGGAGTGTTTGAGTGAGTCGAATGCTGCCTCACAATCCGAGTCAAAGTGGAAGGTCGTATCCTTGGCTAAGAGAAGAGTTAAAGGTCTAGCAATTTTGCTAAAATCCTTAATGAATCTCCTATAAAAGCCCGCATGGCCAAGAAATGATCGGATATCCTTGACGCTTTTGGGATGATGAAGGTTTTGAATGACATCTATCTTAGCTCTGTCAACCTCAATGCCTTTCCGTGAAATAACATGTCCAAGCACAATTCCCTCTTGGACCATGAAATGGCATTTTCCCAATTCAAGGTTAAGTTCTTCTCTTTGCAACGAGTAAGAACTGCGTTAAGATTCGTTAGGCAGTCAGAAAAAGAGTCTCCGAAAATCGAGAAATCGTCCATGAAAATCTCCAAAAAATTCTCGACCATGTCAGAGAATATCCACATCATACACCGCTGAAATGCAGCGGGAGTATTGCATAACCCAAAGGGCATGCGTCTATAAGCAAATGTACCAAAAGGATAAGTAAAAGTGGTTTTATCTTGATCCTTTTTGGTAATGGGGACCTGATTATAGCCAGAGTATCCATCCATAAAGCAATAATACTCACGTCCAGCTAAGCGTTCCAGCATCTGATCAATGAAAGGTAGAGGAAAGTGGTCTTTCCTCGTAGCGGGATTGAGTTTTCTGTAATCAATACATACACGCCACCCAATTTGGGCGCGTGTCTGAATCAACTCATTTGCCTCATTGGTAATAACAGCGATGCCAGATTTCTTAGGGACGACATGAATTGGACTCACCCATTGGCTATCGGAGATTGGGTATATAATACCATTATCAAGGCATTTGACGATCTCTTTCATCACCGCTTCCTTCATGACGGGATTCAACCGTCTCTGTGGTTTTCGGGTTGGTCTGGCATCATCCATCAAGTGTATATGATGTTCTACAATCAAGGGACTAATCCATTTGATGTCCGCCATGGTCCAACCAAACGCCTCCCTATTAGATCTCAATACTGACAAAAGTGCATTCTCTTGCTCTGATGCTAGAGAAGCGGATATGATAACCGGTAAAGACTCATTCTCACCTAAATATGCGTATTTAAGATGAGAAGGTAAAATTTTGAGATCTAATGCTGGCGGAGAAATAATAGAAGGAGGGATCATCGAGTGATTTTCGGAGTCACAAAGAAGCTCATAGCCTGTAAAGGATACAGACTCGGATGGTGATGAGTCAGGAGTGTCGGACTCAAGCGTGGAAATGGTGTCCTCACTAAGATAGTGTGCAAGATCAAACAGTGATATGGTAGTGTCGTCGAGATCTTCAAAGCAAAGTTCCTCAACTCCGCAACTTTCGGGAGCAATCTCGTGGACATAGCACACATCAAGAATATGAGCAGATGGTTCTGATGGCTGACTTCTAATTTTGTAGATGTTCAGTTCAATGGTCATATTTCCAAATGATAAGTTCATTGAACCATTTCTAGAAGTGGCAAGGAATGGTCGACCCAAAATCACCGGAATCTGGCTCCGTGGATTCGCTACAGGTTGTGTATCGAGTACAATGAAGTCCACAGGGAATACAAATTCCCCGACTTTTATCAACACATCCTCTAGTTCACCCCTAGGTTTGGTGATTGAACGGTCTGCCATTTGGAGAGTGCAGTGAGCTGGTTTTAACTCTCCAATCCCTAGCTGCTCATAGACAGAATATGGAAGTAGGTTAACACTTGCGCCAAGGTCTAAAAGAGCACGGTTGATGTTTTTACCCCCAATAGAAATCGATATCGTAGGACATCCTGGGTCCTTACGTTTCTTTGGTAGCTGTGGGATAAAAGCAGTACCAATGTTATTAGACATGAAGACCTTCTTTGGCACTTGAGTCTTCCTCTTCCTAGTGCACAAGTCTTTAAGAATTTTCGCATAAGCGGGGACTTGTTGAATAGCATCTAGGAGAGGGATGTTGATGTTAACCTGTTTGAACATTTCCATAATTTTCTCCATATGTGGACTCGATTTGTTACCCCTTAACCGATTCGGGTAGGGAGCTTTAGCAATAAG
The DNA here is from genome assembly GCA_030015575.1 of Agapanthus africanus. Taxonomy (NCBI): domain Eukaryota; kingdom Viridiplantae; phylum Streptophyta; class Magnoliopsida; order Asparagales; family Amaryllidaceae; genus Agapanthus; species Agapanthus africanus. The sequence goes on along the minus strand of JASDDO010000004.1, from coordinate 374,378,375 downwards.
CGCTGGGTCCATCATAGGAGAAGGAAATGGAGGTAGACGTGATCCCAAAAGAGGAGTGGGGATCGTCTGTGGAGAACTAGAAGAGCTGTGCTGAGGAGTCGAGCCTAGTGGGAAACGGAGAATAGGCTCGTGAGAAGGCGGTGGGGTAGAAGAACAAGGATCAGAAGTAGAAGTGTGTGTGTGAGGAAAGGTCTCAGCCGGGGTGTTATTGATAGGATTTTCAATATCATCAATTTCTTCCCCAACATGGTTATTCAGCATTCTTCCTGATCTCAACGTTGTGACGACATTTACATTGTAATGCCCAGGATTCGGTAGGGGTTGAGACGGAAGTTTCCATTTTTCTCACGCACTCATTTCGGCTTTAAGTCGTGCAATTTCAGCTTCCATCGATCTAATACTCTCATCTTGGGATGCTGAGTTTTTCTTTATCTCTCTGACGGAAGACCTAACCTCAGCCGACACTTCCATGAAATTTGACAAGAGTGACTTCATGGTTTATGTGAATTGAGAGAACTCGTCAGAACAGGTCAACTGCATAGGATTAGACGGTGCACGAGGGTTGACCGGGTTTTGAAAATTTTGTGACTGGTAGGGGTGCTGAGTGATTTGAAGTGGCTGCTGTTGTGGTGGAAGAACCCTTTGGAAATTATTTTGGCTTGGAACTGTGTTTTGATGTTGTTGTTGTTGGTTCCAAGCAAAATTCGGGTGATTCCTCCAACCCTGATTATACGTAGAAGAATATGGATCGTTTCTAGGTCTTTGAAATGCGGCATTGGTATGCTCTTGACCTTGAAACGGAGAATTTAATAGACATTCTTTCGTCAAATGAGAAGGATCAGAACAACATCCACATACAGTTTTGGGGAGCGATATCGGATTTAGGGAGGCTGCTAAAAATTTGTGTTCCATAGCCTCGAGCTTCTTTTGCATTGCTGCCATCTCAGCTCAAACACCTATGGACACATCAATTTGGTGTACGCCACCCCTAGACGATGACTGGGTTCTACTCTCCCACTGTAAGGATTTTTCAGCGAACTCTTCTAAAAATTTCCAAGCTTCCCCATCATCCTTGGTCATAAAGGTGCCTTGACACATGTTTTCAAGGTTTTGTTTAGTGGTAGGGTTAATGCCCTCATATATGATTCGGCAAAGATCCCATCTCGGGATGCCGTGATGTGGACATTGAACCAAAAGATCCTTGAATCGTTCAAAGCATTTCGAGAATGGTTCAGTAGGAAGCTGGGTGAATTGATTTAGTTCGCTACGGATTCGAGCTGTCTTTTGCATATGGTAGAATTTCTTAAGGAATGCCGCAATGAATTCTTCCCAATTCGTAATGGAATGTGCGGTAGTGTTATACAGCCACTTCTCGGCTATATCGCACAAGGTAAATGGAAGAAGACGTAGACGCATAGCATCCATTGAAAGTTGTGACGTACCCATCATTGCGCATACATTTTCAAATTTGGTAATAAAGACGTATGCGTCTTCAGTCTCGAGACCGTGGAATTTGGGTAGAAGGTTGATGTATTGGGGTTTAATCTCAAAATTATCCCCGTTGGCAGGTGGAATGGATAAGCAGGTCGAAAGAGGACCTCGCAAAAGATAGCACCTCTCCTGGAGTGAGATGCGGGATGGATTCTGCGCACCAACGGACGGCGGCAGAGTAGTGGTAAAGAGGTTCGATGGAGATGGATCCATCGATGTGGTTGTAGTGGTGGGTAAAGAAGAAGTAAATGTAGAAATACCGACTTCGGAGTCGATCGGGGGGACGCGGACAAGACGGGCACTAGAATCCTGTGTCCAGCCTATCTTGCACTAAAAAGGGTTAGTACAAGTGGCAGCGTGACTTATAATTAGGGGAAATGAATGAATGTGGTGTTTGTTTTGAAAAATGATACGGATTTTTTTAAAAAAATGATGTAATCACAACAAATGCAACAAGCAACCCTAAAATCTAGTGGTCACCTAGGTCAAAGCTCTAGACCGCTCCTAACTGCCAAAAGACAAGTCGCAGGATAAATCCTCCACTGCCTCTTTGTCTCTCCTGTGGCCAGGTAAGTGCCAGGTAAGTGGGAGGTTCTCCACTACGTAAGTAGTGGGCCTAATTAAGTAACCACTAGCCTTCGACACACTTGCCTTAGACACTACAAAAGAAATGCGGATAAGCAATGAATTACCCACGGCTTTCTTCTGTCCTAAGTGAGCGCGACGGTCCTTAGAGTCATCTCTAGATATTTTTTAGTTAATGAGGGTAATGCGGATGCAAGTTTGTGATTTTTAGGGCTTAGGAAGGGTAATGAACTCCCCACCTAATCTGGATTTGACCGTGCCCCTTAATTTCCGTATTAATATGCAAATAACCACAAAAAAAATCAAAACACGCACAATTTTTATTGCTTTTTGCAGCGCTGCGATTTATTTGCAAAGAAACCTGCAGCAAATTGTAAATTGGAGCAGATGAGGGAGAAGATAAGAAAGCAGAGGAGTCAACTGAGATTTTTCTTACTGTAGTGCTACTGTAGCGCCGCGGTTTAGCCGCAATAAGCGCCTAATGCCGCGGATCCGCCGCGGGTTTGAAAGCTCTCTGCACCAGAATTTTACAGTGTGCCTCTGTTCACTTTCTAAGCTCTCTGGAATGCTCTGAAATTTTTTCCACAGGTCCATAAATTCCAGATTTCCTCGCAACAAATCACAACAACACGTTTAGAATTTGCGCGAATTTTGATCTAAAAATATAGATGGAATAAACTTTTCAACTCAAATTTCAAAATACGAACAAATAGCGCACTATCCCCGGCAACGGCGCCATTTGATTGGATGTTTTCCGGTGTGTATAGAGAAAATTGTATAGAAATCACAACCAAAAATATTTTGACCGCAATCACTAACGGTGTCGAATGTAGCGCGTTAGTAAGTGCGGATCGTCCACAGGAAAGTGCGATCCGTTCAATTTTCGAATTAGATGAGTCGAAAATTTAAAGAAAAGAAAAGAAACAATTCATGATTTTTAAAATTGAATATCAAGAATTAGAAAAATCTAGATCTAAGAAAACATTAAATTCAAGAATTTAGATGTGTGATGATTTCCAAACCAACAATCAAGATTCGAAGTGTGGCTCGTAGGAGTAGATCGGATCTATAGATGTGATGAGATCTAATGATTACACACTCTTATCCATTAACGAATTGATACTATATCGATGACGATTTTTCGAGGTTTAAGAATCTTGCGAAGAAACTAGGGATTCCCCATCTCATCCTTTGTCCTTTCGATGAATCTCATTCAAATCTAGCTTCAAGTTAATCAAATGATCAATCGTTGATCCCTAGTTTCGAGCGAACATAATCAAGAAAGCATCATCTCGAAACTAGGTCATCGATCATTTGATTCACAAGAATTTACAAACGTTATAAGATTTAAGAATTGTAAAAGAGTCTAAATCATCATCATCTATCGATCGTCACAACTCCTACACGAGCAGAGTTTTACTCAAACATCATAATAACAAACACAATCACAAATTGAGATCGAATCATAATGCTTGAATTAAAAGATAAGCAAGATATAGAAATTTCACTTTTATTTATCGACAAATTTCGTTACAACTCTCTTGAATTTTACAAAATGAAGGAACTAGATCGTCGATTTTGGCTTTGCTCGGCTCCTTGAGTCGCGGATCTCCTTGGACCTCTTGCTCCGATGAAGTCCGGCGTCGCTTTCTAAAGGATCGAAGGCTTCATGCTTGATGTGGTACTCGGAATTCTTGATCTTGATTTTGGAATTGGAATTAGGGTTAGGGTTTTGAGGCACAAGTTGTGTCACTCAACTTGTGGGTGCAAGATGAAGGATAATTTCTTGAACAACCTCAACCCTAGATCTAGGCTCCTTTTTATAGACCTAACAACCCTAGATCTAGGATTTCAAATTTCCCTCCAAAAGTTTGTTAAAGAGAGCCTTCTAGAAATAGTTTGTTAGGCCGAGCCTTCTAGATGAGGCCACGTGGAGAATCGGGAGTCTTCTGGAAGCTTGTACCGTTATTGGAGACACGTGGAGAAAAGTTGAGGGTTTGCTGACGTCACCAAGCCGCGGATCCGCGGCACAAGCCGGCTCCGACCGCGGATCCGCGGCTCCTGTGAAGCCTTGGGGCTAGACCTCTTCTGGTGTTTCTTGGGCTGACATTTGGGCCTTTTTCTGATATGTTGAATTTTATTTGGATTTCTGTATCACTACAAGATCTCAAATCTTGGAGTTGGTGTATTATTGATCAGCTCTTTTCCCAGTTTTGGCTTTGTTCCTGCAATTTCCTGCACAGACTTCGAAACAAGTGTTGCACAATACAAGGATGATACGATGTCATGAATACAGTCAATTTCCCTAAAAATGCCGGTTTTAGAGTATAACACATGTAATCTGGTATTTTACAGCTGTTTTGCTAATATGTGCTATATGTATGCCGAACACTTCTATATGAGTGCAAATGATAGGGAAATTGACGTGTTAAAAATGCGGTATTTTCGACTGATCAAGTGGCTAGCTGGCCGTTCGAAATGTGGGGGACTGACAAAATCGGCCCCATCGAACCAGCATCGTCCAGAGGACATCGATTTATTCTGGCAACAACTGATTACTTCTCCAAATGGGCAGAAGCGGTACCGCTGAGGGAAGTGAAAACGGAAAATATCCTCCATTTCTTCAAGACGCATGTCATTTATCAGTTTGGAACTCCACGACGGATTATCTCCGATAACGGGCCAGCCTACAGAAACCACAAGATAAGCCGCTTCACACAACAGCATAACATAGACTGAAGATAATCCTCAGTCTATAATCCCTGGGCTAACGGTCTAGCTGAGGCTTTTAACAAGACCTTGACGAAGATCGCGAAAAAGATGGTGTCTCGAAATAAGAAGGACTGGCATGAGAGACTGCATGAAACTCTCTGGGCGTATCGAACTACGTTCAAAACGGCCACAAACACAACGCCGTACGCGTTGGTATTTGGTACAGAAGCGGTACTCCCCCTTGAGATAGAACTACCCTCTCTACGAGTGGCGGTTCATTACGAGCTAACGGACGAGAAGAATGCTCACCTTCGACTTGAGGAGCTCGATGCCCTTGATGAAACCCAGCTCATGGCGCAACAAAATCTGGAGGCTTATAAAGCAAAGATGACGCGCTCATATGAGAGATTGACTAGGCCGAGAACATTCCACCAAGGCGAACTCGTGCTAGTGGTCAAAATACCTATGATCCCCAATCGTGCCAAACGGGGGAAATTCGAGCCGAACTATGAAGGCCCGTATATCATAGACAAGGTCTACCAGGGTGGGGCTTATCTACTCATGGACATGCACGGCGAAAGGCCCTTCAGGCCAATAAATGGTCGCTTCCTGAAGAAATACTACGCCTGACGAGTCGCGGCTTAGGTCAATGATAGATGACGACGACTATGTCCGCTCGCTATCTTCCTAAGCCTAAACTCTATAAGTAGTAGCCGCCTGACAACGGACCGAAACATCCTTAAACTAACAGCGGACCGAAACGTCCTTAAACTAACAGCGGACCGAAACATCCTTAAACTAACAGCGGACAGAAACGTCCTTAAACCAACAACGGACCAAAACGTCCTTAAACTAACAACGAACCGAAACGTCCTTAAACTAATGATGGACCACTATGTCCTAAAACTGGCTTTTGACCGAGACGTCGATAAACTACGGTGGATTGCAGCATCCCAAAGCTGATACAAAAAAAAGAAGAATAAAAAAAAATCAAAACGGTATGTCCATAAGTAAAATCGGTACGGATGAAAACCCGAAAGGGCTCCATGAGTAAAAACAGCAGGGCTACCGGCGAGTTTTGTGAAAACCCGAAAGGGCGCAATCTCGTTAGAATAAAAAAAGAGAAAAAAAACGGTATGTCCATAAGCAAAAAGGGCATGAATGAAAACCCGAAAGGGCTCCGTGAGTAAAAACAGCAGGGCTACCGGCGAGTTTTGTGACAACCCGAAAGGGCACGATCTCGTTAAAAGAAACTTGCAAGGTCCTCTCAACTTTGTAAGGAGAAACCACCTGCGTGAGATCCTTACGACTCACAAAGGAGCAACACACTTAGGGATCCCCATGATCCCTAGTGAGAAATTACACTTGCGAGATCCTCACGACTCGTAAGGAGAACCCTATTATGAGACCCTCACGGCTCATAAGATTTGAATGTCTTAAGCTATAGGGATTTAAACCTGTTCTTAAGCAACCACCACAACCTCCGATTTTTCCCTACAAGTGGTTCAGTATTAACCCTTGTATACAATCCACGGGCTCGAATAAGCATTTCCCTAACAAAGTCCCATCCGTGATTAGGGATATGTCTACATGGTGAACAACCCTTGTAAGTCCTCTCGACTTATAAAAAGAAAAAACTCTTGTAAGATCCTTACGACTTATAAGAGAACATGCACTTAGGAGTCCTCACGATTCCTAAGGAGAAAACGCACCTACGAGATCCTCACGACTCGTAGGGAGAAATACCTTTATGAGACCCTTACGGCTCATGAAGTCGAAAGCCTTAGTCGACAGGATCTTAACCCTGTTCTCTAAGCCATCTTTGTTCAACATCGACAGAGGCAAATGATGATTCGCTCCTGGTAATATTCCAGTTGTAGCGGTGCTGATGCCGAAATCAGTGTTTAATTCCAGGCTTGTAGCGAAAAGTCAGTGAGCCACACATGCTTGCAAAATAGCCAAAATGATGGGGCAACTTGCGACAAAATCAGCAAGTAAAAATATATGCATGCAAAATAGTCGAAATGATTGGGCAACTCGCAATAAAAAGCAGCGAGTAAAAAATAAAATAAATAGCCGAAATGATTGGGCACCGCGAAAAATAGCCGAAATGATTGGGCAATCGCGACTTTCGCGATATAAAAGCTGAAATGATAGAGCATCGCGGAAAGAAATAAATTTTTTTTTTTGAAAGAATGAAACTTTTTCCCTAGAGGTGATATCACATCAATCCCTGTATACAATCCAGGGGCGCAATCAAAGAAGGAATTACACCTTCCCTCCCCAGGCTCCATCAGAAAACAAAGCCAAATCTCGACGATTCAGGGATATCCTGAAGATCATCAACAGCGTTCCTCCCCATTCTAGCAGGATTTAGACGCTGCAATCAACCCTGGAGCTACGACAAAGCCTCTGCCCCAAATCTTGATGGTTCACAGACAACCGGGAGACCACTTCGATGTTCGTCTCATTACAACAGACACAACGTCATCCACATGACCCCGTTCGGAAATACGTCATCCACATGACCCCGCTCGGAAATAAGTCATCCACATGACCCTGCTCGGAAATACGTCATCCACATGACCCCGCTCGGAAATACGTCATCCACATGACCCCGTTAGGAAATACGTCGTCAGCATGACCTCGTCTCGGAAACACGTCATCTACATGTCAATCCCATTAAACACTTACGGATCCTCTCGATTCGTAAGGAAGAAAACCCTCTTATAAGATTCTTATGACTTATAAGGGAAAACGCACCTAGGAATCCTCACGATTCCTAGGGAGAAAAGACACCTACGAGATCCTCACGACTCGTAGGGAGAAAAGTCTTCATGAGACCCTCACGGCTCATGAAGTTGAAAAGTCTTAGGCAGCAGATCTGAACCTGCTTCGTAAGCCATCACCATCCTATAAAGAGTCCAAGATGGACAGCTATATACTGTCTACAGGCCACACTTGCTAAAATCACATGGCAACAACACAACAAGGAGAAGAAAGCAACAGTAGAACAAAAATGTGTATCTTTTATTCATGAATTCAATTGAGTACAAGGCAAATCATATAAAAGAATAAAAATGGATACATGTTATTCAAAGATTACAAGTATTCAATCTATACAAAAACAGCTACTGGGAGGGAGGCGTCTTCAATAAATCAGCTAGCTGTTCGCGCACTCCCCTCAACTCCTTCTCACGATCAGCCGCCGCGGCCAGTTCTTCTTCAATTTGGGCCCGTTGCTGCAGACATGATGAAAGTTTATGATCAATTTCCTGCTGAGCAGCCTCATGACTCTGCGCAACCTGCTCAATAAGATCAAGCTTATTCCTCAACACCAGCCCGTCAGAGATACATTGTTGAAGGTTTTCAAAGATGGAGTTCAGCAAGGCAGCATTTGCTGCAACCTCAGCGCGCAGTTGAACAGATTCAGCGGAAGTCGCCTCACTTTCCTTTCGCTTAAGGGTTGCCTCGTTCGAAATGGCGAAGGAACGGAACGCTATTCTCAACCCATGCGGCCCGCTGGGAGTTCAAAACCTGAGTCTCAGGGGCAGGACGCATAAGCTCAAGCTCGTGCAGGCAAACCTCAATCTTCCGGCAGTAGTTAACCTAAGACTCAACAACGCTTTCATTATGGAAGTCCATAAGCGTCGCCAACATTAGATTAAACTCCGCAGCAAAGACCGCAGCAAATGTGGGAGTCTCCACGTCAAGCTCCTCAATATAGTCGCTTAACATGCGTAGACTATTTGCGGCGCCCTTCGAGGATGGACGTTTGGAAAAGGGTCCGGCCGGCATTATGACGCGAGACTCGAACGGGGCTGGAGTCGATGTGACCGCTGCAAAAACAGATCACAATCAGATCACGGCTCAAGAAATAAAAAAATACATACATAGAGTCTACTATACCAGCTGCAACAGGAGGCGGAGCTGGGAGTACTGGTGGCGCAACAATAGCTGCGTCCCAGCTTTCGATTTGCAGGGCTACAAGCAATACAAAGAGGGGTTAACAATAATGTGACTGCCCGTTAAATAGAGGACGTCGTTTAGAAAAGATACTCACCGACACCACGTGGCGGACTAATTTCTGACAGGAAGGAGAAGTGTGGATGTAGCACCTGATACAGGTGGTCAAAAAGGACTCCTGCAAAGACGCAGTAATGCAATGTCAGTACATAAATTATACTGCCTAGAAGTAAGACTGTTGGGTCACAAATCCGTACCTTCCAACATCTGAGATGGTGCGAGAGAAGGTAGAGGAGGAGTCACCGTCAAAACAGTAACTGGTGGCGTTGCCTCGGGTAGCGCGACCTCAGCACTCGCTACACCTGCATTAGAAAAAAGACAAATACTGTCAGGAAAGATTGAAAAGGATTGCAGAACAAAAAGAAAAGAAATGGCCCAAAATCTACCTGATGAGTCGCCAGTCGGAACCGCGACGAGGGCGCCACTTGATACAGCAACGGCTTCTTCCTCCTCCATCGGGATGGTCTCACCTCCCATCGCCTCATCCCCTGACTCTACAAGAGCAATGATTGGGGCGGTGCTCGACTCTTGAGAGGGAGCGGCCACCACGGGCTCAGCAATTGTAGCCGTCTCACCCATCACCACCTCGGGCCCGGCAATGGCAGCTATCTCAGGCACAGCAAACGTAACTGTCTCACCAGCCGCTTCCTCGAGCTCGACAATTGGAGCCACCTCGCCTACCGCCGCCTCGGGTTCAGCAATCACAGCTACCTCCTCTACCGTGGCCCCAGGCACAGCGGTCGCCGCCATTTCTTCGGTAAGACTCGGCCCTGCAAGATAAGATATGTGAGAACTGGTAATTAAAACTTTGACAACGGAACCCCATGTCACATTACCCTGAGTTGATCTTCCGTTTTCCTCCCGAGCCGCACGTGCTGCCCGTCTGTAAGCTGTGGACAAGGCAGCCGGAGATTCCTCTGAGGGTGTAGGGGCAGGGGTAGCGGTGCTCGAACCCGCACCCACGGCAAAGGCAGCACTACGCTCTCTTGCCGCGCACATTCGGCGCTTCCTTTCCGCCCGGGCCGTCAAAGCGGACCTTCTAGACGCCTCCATCAACAGGGCGTCATCATCCACACCAAGGGTTACCTCTGGAGCCGTCAAGGCTTCCGTCATCGGTCGTTTGAGTAAGGCCTCTTTCGGCAGTGCCGAAGAGGCCGGGACTTCGGTGGCTGGCCTGGGAAGAATCTCCGCATCACCTTATGGGATCGGCATTGTGGTCCCTGCGATAAGATAAAGAAGGGGTCAGATCACCACTAAAAAAAATGGGAGCGGAGACATGATAAACCGAAGCATACCGATGCCTAAGGATGTTCGAAGCCTTTCCTCTTCCTCAAAAGTCTTGAGAGAAGTTGCGAGAGCTTCTTCAGTGGAAATGCCTGTTAAAGAAGGAAAAGTGTCAGTCAAAACATGATGATAGAATATGATGCAATGACGAAAGACACAATTAATGGTTACCTGATCGCACAAGAATAGCCAGTCCCGCTTCATGGCTTACCAATTGCTCAGAAGCTGCAATGGCAGCTGCCAGATCAGTATCACCCGGCGGCATGAATAAGTCCTCATTTGTCCCATACTCGCTCAAGCCCTCACTATAAGGAGCATGAGGCTCCTGACCAAATACGACGTCGGCAGAGAAGTGCGACTTCTTCTTCTGCGAGCGAGCTCCGGTTGCCGCTAACACCAGCTTACGCTTGGTGGGTACCTTGGGGCGACGAGTCCCGATATCTGAGCCCACGCCAGATTCAGGGGAAGCTACATTTACCGTCTCCGCGGGAGCACGGGGCACCGATGGTACATCCACCGTCTCCACAGGAGCACGGGGCAACCCGCGCGTAGGGCTTAGCACACGTGGAGGCTCAACTGCAGCGACCTCTCTTAGCGGAGGGGGGAGTGTGGTCCGTCGCTTCAAAGGGACGTTGCGATCGCTGGCAGGGGGCGCACTCTTGCGATCGAGCAGCAGCCGCCTCTCTTCCCTGAAAACAGCACCCATTGCGTGTTGATACCAGGCCACGTGTACGTTGAGGGTCCTCGGGAGAGAACTCGGCTCACTGATAAAGAAGTGAGAGCCCGTATTCAAGCGCATGAAGTGATGGAGCGCACCCCGCATTCCCTCTCTGATGGCAGCGGGTTCTACCAAGAAAGCCTCCAGCGGGACCCCCTGATTATAACTCAGCTACTGGGCAAAATGATGGGGGTTGTATCTCATGAATAGCTCCGCATCATTTTGCCTGAATACAAGAAAGCCCGGCCTGATGGAGTATAAATGGAGAATCTCCCGGGCTTTCAACACGGAGGCCCCGTCCTTAAAAACGTTGCGCAATGCTAGCACCGTCTTGGAAGTTTCCTGGCCGATCGTCAGGACTTTGTCCATGAAAGACATACCATCTACGACTGTGCACGGACGAAGGAGCAAGCCCCTAGCTTCCCGCTGTGACGGACTCACGATGGAAGCGTTAACCAGTCGCATAATTCACGGGAACTTGCATTTCTTATAAAATGAAGGTCTCTTGTGAATTTCAAAGACCATGAGCACGTGCTTCTCCATCCATGAAGTGAAGTATGCATCGGGAAGTTGGCAGGATGCACCCCCGGTTCAGTGGTATCCGCCGCTACACTAAGACCATGGTATAAATGGGCTAACCCGGCGATCCCGATGGCCACTTGTATTCCGGCAACCATGCGATGCGCGGGGTAGAAGACGGAAGGCATCATGTAACGAGGATGCATAGGGAGCGCATACTAGCTCAACCATAGCCCAAGAAACCCAAGAAAGAAAGCCTCCTCGTCAATGCTCGGAGCGGCGATTTCTGACAGAGGGATGATCGCAGCATCAGGAAGAAAAAAAACCCTTCTGATCAGTTTCCAGTACCGGCTGACGGTCCAAGCCAAAGCCGAAGGGATCATCGAACTTGGCAAACTTTTTGCCTCGTTGCGACAAAATCTCCGGGCGAAGAAATCGGGCAATGAAGTCCGCAAAACTGACCCCCGACCTCCGGATTCCAGGAAGAGGCTCTCGTACATGTTCAGCACCTTTATCAGACTAGGGAACTGGTGCTAAATGGCGTTCTCTAGCATGAGGCCCATCACCGCCAGCTTGGTGGCAAAAACATATTCATCCGGAGGAAGCAGCTCCTTGTAGTTCTCACCCTTGACCGGTAAACCAGAAACCTCAGCAAATTCTTCCAAGGAAATGGAAGCCTCTTTGTCCAGCAGAAGGAAGGTGTGGGTCGGGATGTTCCACTGCTCCAAGAACGCCTTGACCCACCATGTAGGAGGAGCAGAATATTGGAACAACGAAGCGTAGACCGCAGGGTATAGGCCGAGCTTTAGCAACTGTGATTTCTTCGCCGACAAGATGTACCTGGCCCACTGCAAATACCCGGCCGGATGACCGGGAGTTAGCCCGATGTTGTAGGGTTGTCCCTAAGGGCGCGACTCGCCCTGGCATATGAGCCGCCCCAAGGTGTCCAAAGACGGCGGCGGCTGCATGGGTACGGCAGCAATCGAAGGTTGAAGAAGACCCTTCGAAGTCCAATTGACAACCTCCACGGCATAGTTCACCGGGGGTGCATCTGCATACGGAATCGCCGAGATAGGCTCCGACGGCGTCGCACAAGAGAAGCTTTGACGACCTCTGATAATTTGGTCATACCATCTACCCTACAAGTGAAGATTTTTGTGTTCCGGGTCACGGTCTTTGATGAGCGCGAGAACCTCCCGGTCCATAGGTGCCTCAGGGAATCGTCCCTCTGAACGGATGAATGGAAACGTAGCATCGAAAGACATGTCGCCTGCAAAAAGGGTGACAGAAGTCAACTGTCGGTACTATAATTTAATTTTAAATTTCTGACACTCGGTACTTTAAAAGTTGTACCACACTGCAATGCAGTGGAAAGGGGACCAAAGGGGGACCCACAAAATCTAGATGACAATTCATCGATTAATAATTAATAAAACAGCCTTATCATTGGATGAGACTGTTAATTAATGAGAAAATCCTCAAGAAAATTCTCATTGAATGAGAAATCCTTCGGGAAAAGGAGAAAATCTCCCTTTGAGAGCAAAACTCTATGACAGAGTGACACTTGTCAAACTCTGATCATGTAGGAATAAGATTCCTTAAGAGCCTGGCTCTGTAATGATGATGGAAAAATCCATCAAGAATTAATTAAAATTAATTTTTGTGAATTAAAAATTCTGGGATCTTCAAGATCCATGAAAAAACTCTTAAGAGTTCTTCATCAAAGATTAAGAAATCTACACACGACTCAAAAGAGCAAGGCTCTGTTTATGGGCTGAGAAACCCCAAAAGATCTCTTTGAATCTATGGGTTCATGAGAGCAAAGCTCTTCTAATAAAACCCTAAATGGGTTTTCTGTAGATCAAAGATCTATAAAGAGCAAGGCACTGTTAATGGGTAAAACCCTAACTTATTAAATTTTTTAAAACTTTACCCAAGTTTGGAAAGAGTTTTACTCTTGAGAAGTTATTAAACAGAAGAGTTGTGCTCTGAACAAAAGTTCTCAAAGAAAGAAGATGATGATCAATTAAGGGACCAAAGGTCCTATTTATAGGCATTGATCCGCCTCTTCAACTTCTAAGTTGATCCAAGGGCTCAGATGCTGCCACCGCTGCACTCACGTGTGTGCCACGTGAGCGCAACGGTGGGGGGGCATTTGTTTCCCCCAATCAGAGCAAAGCTCTGTTTTGAAATTCAAAATTCAAAAATTGAAGCTACGCTTCAGATCCAGCGCTCTGCGCCGTGCGCCATGTGTCAAACATAGATGGGCTAGCGCCAGGTGCGTTGCGCCCTAGGCAGCGCACCCCCAATCAGAGCAAAGCTCTGTTTTAAAATTCAAAATTCAAAAGAATTGAAGCAACGCTTCAGATCCAGCGCTCTGCGCTACGCGACACATGTCAAACACATGCGCGCTAGCGTAGGCTGCGCGCCACGTGTCAAACACAGGCGCGCTAGCGCAGGCTACGCTGCGCGCCACGTGCCAAACGTAGGCGCGTTCACGCTGCGCGCCATGTGTCAAACGTAGGTGCGCTAGCGCAAGGTGCGCTGCGCCCCGCGCTGCGCGCCAAGTGTCAAACGTAGGTGCGCCAGCGCTAGAATTAAAAATTCCCCATCGTTAGATCGAAAGATCCAATAATAAATTATTAATTAATCAGAATTAAAATTCTGTTATGGAAAGATCTTTCCAATCTTGTTAGAAACAAGAAGATTATCTTCTGCAAAACAGAAGCCTTAGGATCAAAGATCCAACGGTGGGAAATATTCCCAAATCAATCAGAGAAAGATTTCTTTAACTGATTTATCAAATCAATTTGCCCTATATAAAGGCCCCAAGACTTCAAGTCTGATATAGAGAAACCCCCCTACAAACTTTCAGAAAAACCCAAAGAAAGAAAAGCAAGCTTTTAGCAAAAGAAAATCATTTCTTCAAGGTAAAGAACATGATTCTTGAACACAGAGATGAAATCATCTCATGAAAAGAAGAACTATCTTCTAAAAAGATCATAGATCTAAAAAAGACCAAGGTCTTTCATAAAAGAGATCAAAATATCTCATCAAATAATAAAGAAGTATTTGCTTCATTCATAGATCATTGATCTACAAAGGCAAAGCCCTTTCCAAAATAAGAACTATTATTCTTGAATCTTGAGGTAAAGCCTCCTTTAAAAAGAACATAAACTTGTTATCTGATCATAAATTTGATCAAATGCGCTACTGAAAAGTACCTTTCACTCATGAACTGTGCTTCTGCGCTCCTTGGATCGGCGCTCAGCGCTAAAACGTGCCACGTGTCAACCACATATACAACTTGCACTTTGCGCTTCTGAAACAGCGCACTGCGCTCATGGGCTGGCGCTCAGCGCCAAGTGCGCCACGTGTCACTCACTGGTGCGCCACTAAACTAGCGCAACGCGCTCATAAATTGAAAGCGCAACGTGCTCATAAACTGGCGCTTAGCGCTAAGCGCGACACGTGTCCTTTTCGTGTGCGCTACTTGGCAAAAGCGCAATGTGCTCTTTAATTGGCGCAAAGCGCCTGGCGCGTCACGTGGCGCGCCACGTGGCGCGCTGTCAGAACAAATATTGTTCTGATGAATGCTATGCATTCAATACAAGACAAAAAATGTCAGGATCTAATGCTCAGCATTATTAAAAGGGCCAAGCCAAGTAAAGGCTCAACAGCCCAGAACAATAAAATGTTAAACATTTTAATCTTATTGGACTTAGCCCAATTATGGCCATAAGTCCTCAACTTATATTGAAATATGCCATCTGCTCATGAATATTCAACAGATCTTAGTCCCAAACTGGGCTACAGATCTTCCAATCAATTCACACAGGTTCAAGGGTACATCTCTTTACTCCTATGATATCTGTCGTTGTAATCCTTCAACGTCTTCAGAGAGGTGACGGGCCCCGACAACCACACATTTTACGGACTGTGGGGTCCTTAAACTCATGGACTACGATGTCCTTAAACTTCATAGACTACGATGTCTCTAAACCGGACTGTGGGGTCCTTAAACTCATGGACTATGATGTCCTTAAACCTTATAGACTACGATGTCTCTAAACCGGACTGTCGGGTCCTTAAACTCATGGACTACGATGTCCTTAAACCTTATAGACTACGATGTCTCTAAACCGGACTGTGGGGTCCTAAAACTCATGGACTGCGATGTCCTTAAACCTTATAGACTATGATGTCTCTAAACCGGACTGTGGGGTCCTTAAACTCATGGACTACGATGTCCTTAAAACTTATAGACTACGATGTCTCTAAACCGGACTGTGGGGTCCCTAAACTCATGGACTACGATGTCCTTAACCTGGACCGGGATGTCCTTAAACTAACAATGGACCGTAATGTCCTTAAACTAACTGACCGCAATGTCCCTAAACTAAACAATAGAGTCCAATTGCTCTTTTGTTGGATCTAAACGATCCCGTTAAGTTGATCTTAGTCTAAAATTAGACTAACGTATCCTTAACAAACGTTTAAGTTGATCTTAGTCTCAAAGGAGACTAACGTATCCTTAAACCCAAACCAAAACCCAAATCTAAGAAGATACGGATTTGGACTAATCCACGCCCTACGGGCGACAACATAAATTAGTCTCCGTATACAATCCACGGGCAACCAAAAACAAAACAAACACCCACGACACAAAGTGACCATCTGGAGAAGGAGAAAGTGGTTACCGCGATGCGGTAGCGTAAATAACTGCAGGGGTATGCGACTGCATGGAAGAGCGTCCTCACAATCAAACCCCCCTCAAACGAGAGGGAATCTGACGAAGTCTGCTACATCGGCCGCATCCGTTTAAACCTTCGATACATGGTGCCATAAATCAACTTGGCATCTTCGGAGAGGTAGACGGATAGCACCAATTAGCTTCTGTCCCGAATTTCAGGCAAGACGGACCTGCGCGGTCGCGTCTCCGTGTTCGGCGGGGAACAAGCATATGGGCTCGATTGATTTAAAAAAACAAAGGGGTTTGACCTCAAGAAACTTAGCCAATTTTGGGTTAAGATTGAGTTTCCAAAATTACCCCGTTCCCTTATAAAAAATAATAATAAATAAAAAGCGATGGAAAAATTCCCCAAATAGAGCATCACGTGCCCGCACGTGATGCACATTGGAGTAAAAATTATAGGCATTACTCTTAACAAATAAGACTGAAATTGAGCCTCACGTGCAGGCACGTGGGCATCTATATACAAAGTATATATGCGCCTTCCTAAAACAAATAACAGGCCAGAAAAGCTCACGTGCCAACATGTGATGGTTTTCTCTGGGACTGCTGCATATAAGCAAATCGATCTAATGCTATGGGTCACGTGCTACACGTCAGGGTTCCTAATACTTTCTGAGCCGATAGAATTAAATTCTAAATAAGAGAGATAAAAACCCCATTTGGAAAATATTTTCTTGAATCTTTCTAAACAAGAAAGATTACGCTCTGTAAAGTAGAGCACCGTTGGATTGAAGATCCAATGGTGATTAAAATTCACCAAGCTACAGAATAAGCTCTGTATGGAAAAATATTTTCCAAACCTTTCTAAACAAGAAAGATTATGCTTTGTAAAACAAAGTACCGTTGGATTAAAGATCCAATAGTGATTAAAAATCACCAAACTACGGAATAAGCTCTGTATGGGAAAATATTTTCCCAATCTTGTTAAAAACAAGAAAAATGTCTTCTGTAAAACAGAAGTCCCTGGATCAAAAATCCAACGGCGGATAAAATCCCCGAATCAATTAAAAAAATTCTCTCAATGAGATATTTCCTTAACTAAATCAACAAACTCGCCTCTACTATATAAAGAACTCGAGACTAAAAAGTGAAACAAGAGGAGACCCCCCATAAGATTTGAGAAAACAAAAAAAGAAGAGGAGTTCTCTTTGAAGAAAAAGAAACCCTAGGTAAAAAGAGAGAGACCTAGAGAGCATATTTATCTCTTCTTACAAGAGTTTAACTCTTCCAAAAAAAGAACTTAGTTCTTCTTCTGGTTGAGGTCTGCAGAAGCAGATCTCCCCACAAGTTGAGAATTTAATTTTCATCAGAGAGATTCTGTTATGCAGTCCCAAAACTTAGAGGAAAGAACTTGGTTTGAAGAATTTAATTCTTCCAAACACATAGGAATTTAATTCCTCTGATAAAACTAGGGTTTAACCCTGTATAAGAATTTAATTCTTATAAAACAAAGGACTTGAAATTCTCAAGACTTAGATCAAGAGCTCCATGCATATTAGCGTTTAACGCTATAACGACAGATCACGTATTCCCACGTGAGCATCTCTGAGGAACAAAAATGAACAACTGAGATCGAGTCACGTGATCCTATGTGATCTCCAATAGTGCTTAGCACTTAGAAAAGAATAGGAAGATAAATCCAAAGGAGACGATGCCCAACTTGGGGGCGCCTCACGTGTCCACACGTGATGGTTACAAGATTTAAGTATTTAACGCTTATATGTATAGAACAAAGGAATAAGCCTAAAGAAATAGTACCCAATATTCAGGTGCCTCACGAGCAACATGTGAGCGCTCCAAAATTCAGTGTTTAACACTGCTTAAGAGCCTCACGTGGGAGCACATGAACGCCAAACAATTATCAGTGTTTAACACTGTGAGGGGCCAACCCTAACCCAAATTAGCCAACTCTCCTGAGGTCAAAAACCTTTTGACCATCAATCAACCGAGCCCTCCTATACTCAGGTCTCTCCAAATCGATCTTAGTTCCAAAGATAACTAATGATCTCCTGATACACGGCATCTAAAATGATGTTCGTTCCACCATGGTCTCTCCCTTCAATCTGGAGTTCGGATCAAGGGTACATCTCTCCATACCTTTGATATATGTCGTTGTAATTCTTCAACGTCTTCAGAGAGATGGAGGGTCCCGACAACTAACAGCTCTTTTGGTACACTCTCGAACCCATGAGCATACCACATAGACCGTAATGTTCTTAAACTAGCTATGGACCGTAATGTTCTTAAACTAGATGTGGACCGTAACGTCCTTAAACTAAAATGATAGAGCCTAAATGCTCTTTCGTTGGATCAAAAAAGATCCTGAACCTCCGTTAAGTAGTTCTTAGTCCAACATCGGATTAACGTATCCTTAACAAATATTTAAGTTAATCTTAATCTCAAACAAGGTTAACAATCCATAAATCAAACCAAACCCAAATCTAAGAAAATACAGATTTGGACTAATCCACGCCCTACGGACGACAACACAAATTAGTCTCCGTATACAATCCACGGGCAACCAAAAATAAAACAAACACACATGAGATGAAGTGACCTTTTGGAGCAGGAGAAAGTGGTTATCGCTACGTGGTAACGTAATAAACTGCAGGGGCTTGCGCCTGTAGGGAAGAGCATTCCCACAATAAAAAAAACCCCTCACAACGAGGGGGAATCTGATGAAGTCTGCTACAATGGCCGCATCTATCCAAACCTTCGATACACGGTGCCATAAATCAGCTTAGCATCTTCGGAGAGGTGGATGGATAAAACCAAATAGCATCTGCCCCCAAATGCAGGCAAGACGTTTGTCTTTCCCGGCTTCTGGCGGTAAACAGATTCTGGCACGCCCGGTGGAACCTTTTCCTCTTTCCACTCCACACTTCATGTGTCGTGTTCGCGAACGAATCGCGGTTTAATATGGTTGCCCTTGGATTCGAGGTACTAAGATTTGGTGTCTTGCTCCGTACAGAAGAGGAGATGACATCGATGGCTTCCAACTTCACCAATTACAACAGCAACTCCCACTCCGTCCCTGCTGGAGGAGTGACATATGGGCCCCAAGCGGTCTCCATCTTCGCAATGCCAGTGGAACAAATGACTCAGGCCACCACTGGACTGTTCTTCGGAACCATGCTCCCGCCAATGAGCTTCAATGCTTCAATGCCATCACAAGAAGCCCTAAAGAAGTCGGTCTTTGATCGGCTCGCAACCACTATAGCCCCTCTCAACGGGGAATCCAAGTCTGCCGCCTCAGTCTTCGATAGGCTGAGCCAAAACTTCACCAGCCCCGTAAAGAGTCCCGTAATACCTGAAGGGGTTATCCCGAAATGGATAGCCATTCCAGCCCCGGTAAATGAAGTCATCAAAGAGGCTCTTCTGCTAAGGGATCGGTCTTCGCAAGACCGGCTGTTCCAACTCCTACTACGGGTGAGATCGTTACAAGTGCTTCCCCTATTCAAAAGTCAGTCTTCGACAGGCTAGACGTTCCCTCTCAACGGACGTCAGTCTTCGACAGGTTGGCACCAAAAGCAGCCTCTCATCAAAGCAAGGGGAATGACAAGGTCGTTTCTACAACCGAGGTGATCCCATCCGCAAGACACGCTCGACGTCGCCACTGGCGCCGAGTGAGGAAAGCTGGGGGCAGTTCCCCCGCTGGACTTACCCCACCAGCTTTAATGGTGGAAATTGATGCTGCTGTTCCAACCGGGAACAGTTTCGAGCTGTTCAGGAGGGTGCGCAAGAACTCTCTAACCGCCATATTGAAGAAGTCTCCTCCGCTTATCGAAAACACAATACAGGTAAAGCCGGAACAGCCTCCTCAGCGGTTGTCCTCCAAGATCCACAGAATTTGGCGGAAAAGACTCTATAATTGACAAAGATTACTCTCGCCGGCTGAAGAAGACGAAGGCTCGGCAAGAGGAGGACCATTCCTCTGCCATACCACGAAAGGTATCGTCTGCATGGGTGCCTGCCGCAACGGCCCCCTCAACTTCGACCTCCCAAAAGAGGAGAAGGCTGGAGAAGATCCCTCTGCCCATGACAAATTTCAAAGGCAGTGGACCCAAATGCCCCAAGTATGGGGGCATGGTTGTGCATACCGTCTACATGGCATCCGGAAAAGAGGATAATCATACTTCCGTGAGTCATCGACCACTCACACGGTCTATAACGAAAGCTCAGGAGCAACAACAAAAGCTCCAGGAGATGTTAACAAGGATGTCCGCACTTACTGGGCAGAAAGAAAGCCTGGAAGTATCGTCGGAACAACGCCAGGAGCGGGAGACCGACACTGAATTCCTACGGAGGGTGCTCGAAAAGAAAGATAAAGAGGCCGCGGAACAAGCAGCTAATATAATACAGATGGCGCTTCTCTTCAAAGACATGGCGGGGATGATGATCTAACCTGATCCTCCGGCCGAAGATCCTCCAATAATCATTGAAAACGACAGAGGGGAGACATCAAACCCTCCTCCGACTTTATCAACAGCCAGGGAGGAGACGATCTCCAAAGCTGCCCTTGATGACTACATATCTCAACAAATACGAGCTCATCAAGCGAACGAAGCGGCAGGCCAGATCGTTAGAACTGGGTGACCTTACCCAGGCTGGTACGACCAAATTAAGTACCTTCCAAGATATACGATCCCCAAATTCCATGTGTATAAGGGGACGGGCAATCCGCATCATCACGTTGCTTAATTCAGAGCTTTATGCGGTAATACTGGGGGCAATGACAAACTATTACTTCGCCAGTTTGTTGGCAGCTTGTCGGAGACAGCATTTGAATGGTACCCCGAGCTCCCAAATGACTCTGTCAAGACATTTACGGAGATGGAACTACTGTTCATACAGCGGTTCGCAAGCGCAAGCGAGCGCACCCCAATCACGGTATTAATTAACGCCAGAGTAAAATTGGGAGAGACCTGGATTCAATACGCAATTCGGTGGCATAACCTTTGGTCAAAGTGTGAACATCGCATAGAAGAAGCTCCTGCTGTGGGCATGTTTGTGGGGACCCTTGATCCTCAGGCAACTATATTCCAGTTTATGACGTTCTTCAAGTCGACCACCTTCCAGGCCTTGATTGACAAACTGGCCTAAATGGACCGGATGGGCCATAGACCGTCCTATTCAAAGACAGATCTTCAGAATGAAAAGGGCAAAGGGAAAGCGACTTTCGTCGCCAACGCTCAACAACAACCGAGTGACCCAAAACCGGTTATTCACCAAAACAGCAGATCGCGAGCCCTCGAAGAGAAGTTGAGACGTCCTTACTCGTTTTCCCGGTATAAAACAAGGAGACTATTCGAACTAGCGGTGCGCAACATGCTCATCACTCTGCCGGATCCGAGATGCCCACTGCAATCGGGTGACGACAACAATCCCAATTACTGCCTATACCACCGAATAGTGAGCCACCCAATCGAAGATTGCTACGTCTTTAAAAACTGGGTTGAATACCAGTACCAACATGGCAAGTTCACGTTGTCCAAAAACTGGAAGGTAAACCCGCCGCAGCAGCATGCTCCTAAAAAGGTGGATATGCCGGGGGCATCGTGCTCATTTGTAGAAGAAGCTTCGTGGGAAGCGGTCCTTTCAGATAAAACTAAAAGAATGCTGAAGGATATTCAAGCATGTCCGGCGATTAGGTGGAAAAGCCCGTTGGAGCCTGAAATTATTGACGGAATGCTGAAACCGCGCCCAACGCCAAAAGTTGGTAACGATGGACAAAACCTCCAGGCCAAGCCTCTAAAGTTTTCAAAGAAAAAGAAGAAGGCCAAGAAGCCCGTCCAGCTTGATGGCAATCGTCGATGCACTGGAGGAATGCAACCAAGAGGCACTGACCCCAGTCATACTGGAAGAGTTCTTCAAGCATGTTCTTGAGAACGGAAACAGTAATATTGATGAAGGAGACGATTCTTCGGAAGAACCCGAGAATCATGTAGCGAGTTGCCACATGATCTCTCACTCGTCGATAAATAGCAAAGAAGCTCCTGACGTAGAGAAACCGGGGGTAGATCCAGAGCCAGAATCCATGGAACCGTCAGATGACCTCAACGATAAGCTGTTGAACAAAGCTCTTCTAAAAAGCAAAGCTGATCGAGAACGTGAAGCGGCCATTTACGAAAAGGCCAAGCGTCAATGTCAGGTCGAAAAAGCTTCGGTGATAAGAAGCCATAGTGTACCTTAACCGGATCAAAGTGCCATTACCACCAGCAAGAGAAGAATCAAGATAAGGGAGCAGTTCGCCAAAGCTCTGTCAATGGGAATGAAACTGCCACCTTTCAAAGAAAATACTTCCGAGAGTATGTGCTTTGACGAACCGGATGTACATCCGAACTATTTCTTATACCATCGGAAGGTCACGCACCCTACCGAAAAGTGTAATGCCTTCAAGAAGTGGTGGCAGGGATATGTTGCCTATCGACAAAAATTTAAGCGAATGAAGCGCAAAGCCCATCGGGAACAGAGAAGCGCGACAGACAAGCGTGAAAGAACAGCCGATAACTGTCATATGGTTGATGCCATCCCGACAAGAGCAAATCCTCAAGTTCTTACCTTCGGGAGCGATTCTATCGAAGAAATAGCCCTCGGCCCTCTCTCCAAGGAATCCACCTCTGAAAAAGAAGAGGAGATGAAGAACTGTGAGAACATTCAGTTGCGTAACCGTATGTTGCCTGAAAAGAATCTCGAACCTTCAAACAAAGGTTCGGGAAAAAGTGACAAAGGAAAGGAAAAATCCCCTGAAGAGATTGCTCTCGATGATAGAGTTGTCGAAGTGCTTACAGCTAAGGACCAGCTCAAGAAGAACAAGGTGGATTACAATGTCCTGCCGCATCTGAGAAAGATACCCTCACAATTGAGTATCTTGGATGCCCTTCTCCTATCTAAAGAGGCATGAGATTCCCTGATCAAGGCGTTACAAGAGCCCGACCAGTTTCAAGCCTTCTTGGCGGAAGAAAAGATGAAGGACGAGCTGAAAGAAGTCCACACGGCTGATATCACCTTCAGCGATGAAGACCTCCTTCTTGGAACGTACGAGCACAACCGTTCACTGTATGTAACCGGGTATTGCCACGACATCAAGATAGGGAAGATCCTGGTTGACAACGGGTCCTCCGTCAACCTTCTCAATGTAGGAGTACTGAAGGAGATTTGCATGAACGTTCAGCACTTGACTCGGGATAAAATTACCATCTCCGGTTTTGACTCCCAATCATCACAAATGCTCGGGTCTGTAATACTGACATTACGTTTCGGGCTGCTCTTCACTGACATCAAGTTTCATGTTATTGACGCCAAGACTTGCTACAACGCTTTGCTCGGCAGGCCTTGGTTACATGAGTACAACATCATCCCTTCTACACAACATCAGTGTATGAAGTACTTCAAGGACGGCATCGAGTACACAGTTACAGGGGAGCTGAACCCATTCTCCGTAAATGAAGTTCGCAAATATGAAGACGCCAAATACTTTTTACCAGACTTCGAAGACATGGAAAGATGTCGCAAACCGGAGAATAAACAAAAAGCCATCGCCACTATCCCGATATTCAAAAGCGATACCGAAGAAGATGAAGAGATGGTCTACTCGGGACAACCCCAAGGCAATAGGCCAGGACCATCTACTCCTATGCTGGTCTTTGGCAATGACTTTGAGGACAAGACCAACACAGTGTTCTTCGTCCTCCCATCAATACAGACCTTTGCTGGAGCTGACCAAAGTTTACAGATTACCCTGGTCCTACAGCAGCATTACAAAGAACTTGATGCACTTGGTACGTACCGCATGCAAGAGTTGCAGACCTTCTACATCCTTCCTAAGCAAAGAGGTGAGAAGGAGATCCTTTTCTACCAATCTACGGAGACTAAAGTGGAGAAAGAAGTATGGCGCGGGGCCGAACCTGCGCTTGACAGGCTTCAACCAATCCGTCTGCCCAGATATTACGCAGAGGGACTGAAAAGCCTATTGAGACACCAAGGCGTACCCTTCAAATAGACTGCTCGACAAGCCTGGTTATATAACAAGATTTGGAACGTTCCTGGGACTCAACGGAAGATGCCCAATGGGAGAATGAAGACGACCGGCCTTGGATACGTTCGGTCCATGAAACGGGAGAGAGTCCATGGTTGCTATGTTATAAATGGTACCGGTGGAAAAGAGAATGCCCTTCCGGATAGCGCTGATATTGAAGCAGAGCGAAATCCTGCCATACGAATATCAAGTCCGTGATTCAAAGAGCAAATTGACAAGATAATAAAAGAAGAAGGTCAAAGGGTTCGGGATGACCACAGTCGCGAAATGGCCATTTACGAAAAATCCAGGACGCAACGTATCATTCAGCAGGCTACAGAGGATGACGGTCCCTTTCACCCCCAACCCGCTGTGCGCTCTCGTGGAAAAAAGAAAGCCCGACGTAAAAACAACAGCAAGGTCAAGAACGGGGACAACGTTCAAGGACAGCGAAGCAGATCCAAGAAGCCACACAAGCGACGAAAAGTCAGCCAGAACATGTCTTTTATGAAGAAGATGGGTCGGGAGTACTCTTTCCCTCAAGACAAGATAAGGAAAATATTCAACATTGTCATGAAGTATCAAATGATGACGCTCCTAGAGTCTCGATACTCCAAATAGATGAACGAGGCCCATCACCCGGATTATTGCTCCTACCACCGAATAATGGGACATCCTCTTGAAGATTGCTTCACCTTCAAAAACTGGGTTGAGGATCAGTATCAGCCAGGCAGGTTTGCTCTATCCGACAGTTGGAGGGTAGTCCCTCCATGAAAGCATGAGCTGAGAGCAGCCTACACTGTGAGGAAAAGTCTAGATCAGCATCGAGCTTGGAAACGAGCTCGTACCTGCCATATGATAACATTCTCAAAGGAAGGTGAGCATGAGAATACGAACGAACTTTCCCAGTCCTTCGCAAATGAAGATGAGAATGAGGTGATCTCAGAATTTCCACCCGCTCCAAAAGATCTAGAAGATGGGGGATACACACCACATCATACAACTTGAGAAAAATCGACTTAGGGACGGCAAACGACCCAAGGCCAACGTTCGTCAGTGAGCCGCTGTATGAGAAACAGGTAGCCACGTTAAATGACATGCTTATGCAGTACAAAGACTGTTTCGCATGGAACTATTCCGAGATGCATGGATTAGATCCAGAGATAGCTGTGCATAAACTGGCGATATCGCCGGACGTCAAGCCAGTCAAACAGGCGCCAAGAAGAATGCCGCTCGAGCTTGAGATGAGTATCAATGCCGAAGTCAAGAAGCTAATCGACTCCGACTTCATCCAAGAAGTTCAATATCCTGACTGGATCGCCAATATCATTCCAGTAATGAAGAAAAATGGGACAGTACGCATCTGCGTAGATTTTTGGGATCTCAACAAAGCTTATCCGAAAGATGACTTCCCAGTGCCTGTTACCGAGTTGATGATCGATAACACATCCACCCTTGAAGTCTTCTCCTTCATGGATGGATCCTCATGGTACAACCAAGTCAAGATGCATCCTGAAGACCAAAAGCACACTGCTTTCCAGACCCCGCTAGGCATATTCTGCTACAAAGTGATGCCATTCAGTCTGAAGAACGCTGGCGCCACTTACCAGAGGGCCATGACAAAGATCTTTTATGAACTCATACACGAGATTGTCGAATGCTATATTGACGACCTCGTGGTGAAAAGAAAATCGTACGAAGAGCATTGGGAGCATCTGAAGATAGTGTTCCAGCGCCTTCGGAAGTACAACCTGAAGATAAACCCTCTGAAATGCGCATTTGGAGTTTCCTCGGGAAAATTCCTGGGATTCATCATACGACACCGGAGCATCGAAATAAACCCGTCAAAGATCAAGGCGATTATGGAAATGCCCACGCCAAGAACTCTCAAACAACTGCGGTCTCTTCAAGAAAAGCTTGCGTATATCCGGCGGTTCATAGCTAACCTCTCCGGTAAATGCCTCCCCTACAGTCATCTAATGAAGAAAGGGACCTCGTTCGTTTGGGATCGCAAATGCCAAAGTGCACTGGTCAAAATCAAGCAATAGCTGCAGAACCCGCCAGTACTGACCGCTCCGGTCAAGGGAAAGCATTTCATTCTGTACACAACAGCCCTTGAAGGTTCTTTAGGCGCGTTATGGGGACAGGAGAACGACCAGGAGAAAGAGAGAGCTCTTTACTATCTGAGTCGAGTTCTCCTGGGGGCAGAATACAACTACTCCCTAATTGAAAAGCATTGCCTGGCATTGATCTTCGCGGTAACGAAGCTCCGACATTACGCCTTAGCACATGAGGTTCATCTCATATCAAAGGTGGATCCTCTCAAATATTTGATGTCGAGAGCCATATTAACGGGAAGGCTTGCTAAATGGGCCCTCCTTTTGATGGAGTTCTCGATAGTATATCAACTCCTCAAGGCAATAAAAGGCCAGGACATCGCCGACTTTCTCGCTGAGCATCCGATACCTGCCGACTCTCCCTTGAACTGCGAGTTGCCAGACGAACACGCATTTGACGCAATTGACAGGGAGAAAGAAGGGAATGATACCCGATGGGAACTCTACTTCGATAGAGCATCCTCCTTGAAGAAGCGAAAGCAAATCACCCCCATGATTAAAGCCAGAGTGGGCCTTATCTTCGTGACTCCACAAGGAGGGATTATGTGTTTTGCCCTTTCCTTAACGGAGCCAAGAATAAACAATGAAGCTGAGTATGAAGCTTTGATAGCCGGTCTCGAGATTGCTGTCAACATGGGGATCGAAAACCTCCTCATATATGGAGACTCCCAGCTGGTCGTTAGCCGAGTAAATGGCGACTACCCGACGTTTAAGCCAGAACTGATCAGGTATGGTGAAAGAGTGCAGTAATTGTTGACGCACATCCCCTCCTACACCCTGGAAAGCATACCACGTGCGGAAAATAGCAAGGCGGATGCGTTAGCCAAGCTCGCTAAAGAACTGGCCGACGAAAACCTCGATGATGTAAAGATCATTGTGCAAAGTCGCCGGATTCTCGCACCAGCAGAAATATCTCCGAAGACGTCTAAAGGAGAGGAAGCAACCGAACAAGAGGCCTTCCAATTGGAGGATGAAGAAAGGGAGAAGGATTGGAGAGAAGTCTTCATAGACTACTTCAAATCCTATCGAACGTCCGAAGACGCGTCGTCAAGACATCAGCTCATGAAGCGAGCCCTATCTTTCGCCTTCTTCAATGATACTCTATATAAGAGATCGTTCGATTGTCTATGGCTAAGGTGTCTGGGACCAGAAGAAGCAAGGAGAGTCATCCAAGAAACTCATGACGGACTCTACGGTTCTCATCAAGTTGGGCCAAAGATGAAGCTGAAGATCAAAAGAATGGGTTACTATTGGCCCACGATGATTCAGGACTGCCTTGAATATGCGAAGCAGTGTCACCGTGTCAAATTCACGGGGACTTCATCCACCAGCATCCGAATCCTCTACACCCAACATTGGCTAGCTGGCCATTCGAAAGGGCCCACAGAGCCAGTATCATCCAAGGGACATCGGTTCATACTAGCAACAACCAATTACTTCTCTAAATGGACAGAAGCAATGCCGTTAAGGGAAGTGAAGACGGAGAACATCCTCCATTTCTTCAAGATGCATGTCATCTACCAGTTCGACACTCCGCGATGGATCATCTCGGAAAACGGGCCAGCCTACAGAAGCCATAAGATCAGCCGCTTCGCACAGCAGCATAAAATATATTGGAGATATTCTTCAGTTTATAATCCCCGAGCTAACGGTCTAGCTGAGGTTTTCAACAAGACCTTGACAAAGATCATAAAGAAAACGGTATCCAGAAATAAAAAGGACTGGAACGAGAGATTAAATGAAGCTCTCTGGGCTTATCGGACTACGTTCAAGACAGCTACGAATATAACGCCATTCGCGTTGGTGTTTGGCACGGAAGCAGTACTTCCCTTGGAGATAGAGTTACCTTCTTTAAGAGTAGCAGTTCGATACGAGCTGGTGGATGAAGAAAATGCCCATCTTCGGATCGAGGAACTTGATGCCCTCGATGAAACTCGTCTTATGGTGCAGCAAAACCTAGAATCTTACAAAGCAAGGATGACGCGCTCATACGAAAGACTGACTAGGACGAGAACATTCCGCTAAGGCGAACTCGTGTTAGTCGTAAAAAGACCTATGATCCCCAACCGTGCCAAACGGGGGAAATTCGAGCCAAACTATGAGGGCCCGTACATCATAGACATGGTCTACCAAGGTGGGGCCTACTTGCTCATGAATATGCATGGCGAAAGACCTTTCCGGCCAATCAATGGCCGGTTCCTTAAGAAATACTACGCTTGACAAGTCATGGCTCAGGTTAATGATGGATGATGACGCTCCTGTCCGCTCGCTATCTCCCTGAGTCCTAACTCTATAAGTAGTATTCGGCGAAACCTCCCTCAAAAGTACCACGGACCGCAACTTCCTTAAACTGGATGTGGACCGAGATGTCCTTAAACTAACATTGGACCGAGATGTCTTTAAACTAACAACGGATCGAGAAGTTCCTAAACTAACAAATTTGCCTCAAACACGACGATAGTGGAGTGCAAGTCCATAAGTCCCAGCGGTGAGGACCGCGACTCAAATCCCACTAGCGAACAAATAGGCCACATGCGGCGAAACTATTCTCGAGAGTTTTCTCGCCAAAAAAAAAGTTCGTCCACAAGCGAAATGGGCACGGATGAAAACCCGAAAGGGCACCGTGAGTAAAAACAGCAGGACTACCGGCGATTTTGTGAAAACCCGAAAGGGCGCAATCTCGTTAAAATAAAGACACCTGCAAGGTCCTCTCGACCTTGTAAGGAGAAAATACCTGCGTGAGATCCTTACGACTCACAAGGGAGCAACACACGTAGGGATCTCCATAATTCCTAAGGAGAAATTACACTTACGAGATCCTCACGACTCGTAAGAAGAGTCCCTATATGAGACTCTCACGGCGCATAGGATTCAAAAGACTTAAGCTACAAGGATCTGAACCTATTCTTAAGCCATCACACTCCCCAAGTTGCCCTACAAACGGTTCAATATCGGCCCTTGTATACAATCCACGAGCATAAATAAAAGTTTCCCCTCCCGAGTTCCACCAATGGCGTGAAATTTCCCCATTTGGAGAACGACACTTGTAAGTCCTATCGACTTATAAGGAGAAAACACTCATGTAAGATCCTTATGACTTATATGAGAACACACACTTAAGAATCCTCACGATTTCTAAGGAGAAAATGCACCTACGAGATCCTCATGGCTCGTAGGGAGAAGCACCTTTATGAGACCCCTACAGCTCATGAAGTCAAAAGCCTTAGTCAACAGGATCCTAACCTTGTTTGCTAAGCCACCTTTGCTCGAATCGACAAAAGCAAATTATGATTCGCTCTTGGAAATGTCCCAGTGGTAGCGATGCTGATGCCTAAATTGATATTAAATTCTAAGTCCTTTCACGGCAAATGATGATTCTCTCCTGGCCATATTCCAGTCGCAGAGATGCTGATGCTAAGATTGGTATCAGATCTCAAGTTCCATACTCGCAGCAAAAATTAGCGAGTCAAAAATGCATATGAAATAGACGAAATGATAAGGCAACTCCCAATAAAAAGCAGCGAGTAAAGAAAAAGAAAAATAGCTGAAATGATTGGGCAACTCGCAATAAAAAAAACAGCGAGTAAAGAAAAAGAAAAATAGCCGAAATGATTGGGCACCGCGAAAAATAGCCGAAATGATTGGGTAATCGCGACTTTCACGATATAAAAAGCTGAAATGATAGAGCGTCGCGGAAAGAAATAAAATAAAATTTGCAGGTGAGATCACATTGACCTCTGTATACAATCCATGTGCACAAACAGAAAGGGAACCATATCGTCCCATCAGGCTTCGTCAAAGGGAAGCCAGATCTCGATGGCTATACCTACAACCTAGAAATCAATAACGATGTTCCTTCTCATTCCAACTAGAAGCAGATACGACATCAACGAAACGGATCCATGGTGAAGTCCCCTAGTTCGAAATCTCGACGGTTCACAGACAACCTAGAGACTACCTCGGAGCCACGGCGAAGTCCCCTAGTTCTAAATCTCGACGGTTCATAGACAACCTAGAGACTACCTCGAGCCACGACAAAGTCCCCTAGTTCCAAATCTCGACGGTTCACAGACAACCTATAGACTACCTCGGAGTCATGGCAAAGTCCCTAGTTCCAAGTCTCGACAGCAGCATCCACAGCCTAGAGATCAACGACAGCGTTCTTCCTTCCTCCAGCAGGATACAAGAGTGACGTCAACAAATAGAGCCATAGAAAAGTCTCCTAATTCCAAATCTCGACGGTTCACAGATAACCCAGAGACAACCTCGATATTCGTCGCAATATTGTAAACACAATGTCAACTAATGAAGCAAATGAAGATCCTTAGCTTCAGGGTCTTGACGACAACTCAAATGAGACCTGAAAGACTATCGGAGACTATCCCACTCCAGCGCGGAGTGATCATGACTCATCGGGGCTCCCAAACTGAGCCTAACCTCAAGTAAAAAGCGACATGGAATATCCTTAATGCTTGCTCTCCCGACGGTAATATTACCTGGAAGATAACTTGAAGACGTCTTGTCCAGCCCCTGAAAGGATCAGAGACACGACAGTCGCGGGGCTACCCGAACAGCAAGATTGCATATCGGTGAATATATCGGCCAACACAACGGTGCGACGGGTAAAAAACCCTAGTACCACAGACCCTAACGGACTTCTATTAGCAGGAGTTAACTGTGATGTTAGAAAACCCTTGCGAGAACTTCTCGATTCGTCTCAACTCGTGAGGAAATTAATGTCCTTGTGAGAACTTCTCGATTCTTCTCGACTCGTAGGGAAAAGCCTTCGGCAATGGGGATAAGGACCTGCTTCCTAAGCACCGGGGCCCTGCAAGTCGGTCCAAGATGGACTATTACATATTATTCACGGGCCACACTCTCCAAAGTCGAATATCAACAAGGAGGGAAACAACCACATACGAGTCCTCTCGACTTGTAAGGAGGAAAAATTCTCTTGTGAGATCCTTATGACTCTTAAGAGAAACACACACTTAGGAGTCCTTACGACTCCTAAGGAGAAAATACACCTACGGGATCCTCTTGAATCGTAGGGAGAAAAGTCTTTATGAGACCCTCACGGCTCATAAAGTTGAAAAGTTTTGGGCGGTAGATCTGAACCTGTCTTATAAGCCATCGCTACTCTATAAGGAGATCAAGATAGATTATTTACAAGACGCATTTTCTAATGGGACATGCCGGTATAAAAAAAATCCGAGTGAGATCCTGGCGACTCAGGGAGGCGATAGACTCTTGAAAATCCTCACGATTTCTAGGGAGGATGTGCTCTCCCGACGGTAACATGATCTGGAAGATTATTCGAGGGTGCCTTGTCCAGCCCTAAAAAGAGCAGAGACACAACAGCAGGAATGCGTATCAGGAATGCCTTAATACCACACACCCTAATAGACCTCTGTCGTAAAGAGCAAGGATTAACTATGACGTTAGGACATGTTTGCCTCTAAGCCCAAGGGAGGTAAACTAAACAAACTCCGAGATAAGTATATAAATTACTTCACGTTCAGTCAAAACAGAAAAGCGCAACCCACGAGCACCTACCTTCTACTGTGCAAGGCAGTAAGAAGAGTCTTTGGTTCACGCCCCACTAAGCATGTATTCATGATTGTGTGCCTGCTAAAATGAAGATGGTGTCCAAAACGTGCTAATCTACGCACGAAACTACAATGGCGCTCGTACTTAGCAAAAATTCCTAAGGGTAAAATATAAAGCTCATGTACAGAGGCGAGATACACGTACGAATATATGATGAATAGAAAACATTCAACAGAAAACATTCAACAGTCAATAACAAGATAAATACATCGATATAAATAAACTACTCTATAGGGAAAATATCACCAAATAGGGGATCAGAGATACAGGGGTTAACAAAACAAAATATAAAGTTCTCCAATTCCCTCTCTGCCCTCTCCACCATGTTGAAGCGATGGTCTTCATGAGGAGTTGCTCCCCACCGATTAGCACCGTGCTCATCAGCGAAAGCAAACATGATGGCCCGCCGAACACTTATCTGACTCAGTAAATGAACCAAACGATCTTTCAGAGGCTGAGTAATTATGTGTGCTTCGTAGAAACACTCAATTTTGTCCTCTGCCACATCAAGAATCGCCAGAGTCATCTCCGCCAGATGAGGGGGGATATCAGCAAGCATGGACAAGAAAATCATCCTGAGCCAAATGGAACACATAGGAAGAGGAGAGCCCCTACGGGCCAAGAGTTCGTACAGTGCCGTGTCACATTGGTCATCAGCGAAAAGAGGATCCGCTAACCGCACGGCAAAACGAGGAATAATCTCCTCGATAGGCACCTCCCAGGGTTGCCGACGGGCGTGGGGACGGTTGCAAGCCATAACCTTTGGTTTGTTTTTCAAAATGATCATCGGGTCTAAATGGTTCTCTCTCTATGAAGAAAGAGGAAGATGTAGCTTTGGGTTATAAAGAGACGCATTCAAAGCTATGCACAGAAAATGTCGTGCATGGGGGAGCTATTCCCAAGGCCAAAAAAGGGGGCATGGAAAAAGAAAGGGGTGACTCATTGGAATTAGAGTAGAGAGGCGAAACGGCCTCATCAACGGAGCCTCACGTGCATGGCACATAAACACCCGCGTTGATCCTTTAGAAAACTAAAGCAGCACTGCACGTGCATAACATGTGAGCGCTGGCACTAGCTCAGGATTAAACTCCACAACGGCGCCTCATGCGCAAAACACGTGAATACCAACAACAGTATAACAACACCTCATGCAGAATACATGTGAGCATAAAAGGGGGGGAGGAAGTTTTGTCATTCATGCTCCAGGAACTTATACATGCTATGAAAATAAAAAGAAAATGTTTACAATAGTAAAACACTTAATCCTGGACATGGATTGAGGAATTCATAAGCAAGGCCGAGTAAAATACTTCTGGCTTCTCTAACCATTTTCGTGTGCATCTTCTCACGAATGCAAACGTCAGGATTCTCGCTGATATCATCCGTCCTCTGATAGGCAGAGATTATCGTCGTCTGTTGGAAAACTTGATGCAAGATATCAACAAGACCATCTCGCCGCCTCTTCGAGTCAAGCCCATCAGATATACTGAGTGCACTGATCGCACGCCGAGAGCGTGTCGGATATTCAAAGAATTAAAGTATAACCGCGATCAGGACGGTGTCGCTTTGGAGCTAGCCGGTTGAGCACGGGTCGGTCCACAGGGAGATGGTGGTATTTTACCTTCTTGTCTTAGACGAGTCAATAAAGAATCTGTATGTGTTTGATTCTAACCTATGTGTTTATTTGCAAGTATAAAGTTGTTAAGAAGAAAATACGAGATTATAAGCTAAGAAATCCGTACTCAAAACCTTTGAGCCGAGTCTTAACCAATTGAAGCTAGAGCAATTGGCAACAACGTGGATTAGGGGATTTAAGCGCGGTATTCGTGGAATCCGACTTATTTACCCTTGTCTTTCCGTTCTTGTCTCTTGCTTTCGCCTCCGGCCAAACCGAACGCAACCGGTAGCGGTTAGGAATCACCGCTACCTTGTCAGGGTAGGGTGCCTAACGGAGCACTTGCGTAACGTTTGGGCGGAGTTCAATGGAAAATAACGGGAAAAGGAAATGAGGAAAGAAGTGTTAACTTACAATGCCGTATTTATTCTTAACAACAAAGATAATTACAACATTCACAAAATGAACAACAAAGAGAGAACAAAAAGAAAAGAACAAAGAAAAGAAAAGATTACAAGTAATTAAGTGCATGAATTAAATTGCAAGTAATTAAAGACAAGATAATAAAAAGCAAGTAATAAATAAGCGATAAAAAGAACAAGAAACTAGGACTCAAGACAAGCATGTGATCAATAGCCAACCCTTAAACTTGCAAGCTCAATCAAGAGGTTGCAAGATCAAGGGAAGGGTAGAGAACGCATGTGAAATGAAGTGCTAATTCCATGAAAGAATACGACCCTTGAGATCAATAACTAACCCTTAACTATTCAAGCTCAATGAAGAGGTTGAATGATCAAGAGAAAGCAAGAATCTCAAGGGGAAGAAGAAACACAAGAGAATGATACAAAACCCTCATCTTCATTGATCTCCACTCAAAAAGCTCTCACTACAATTTTCATGGAAAAAGAATGAAGAAGAAGAAGAAAAACTATACACAAGACTACAAAAGAGGAACAAAAGAATGACCCTTGGCTTAGCTCAATTCTGGGATATTTATAGGAGGGAAACTGGAACCCTAGGGCAACCATTAGTCTATAAATGAAATGACCAAACAGCCCCCAGAAAACGACAAAGAGAGGAGCCAGTATGGCCGCGGATCCGCGGCCAATACCCCCTATTGGCCGCGGATCTGCGGCCCTATGGTAGGGTTGTGTCGTGGGATTTTGGGTGGTTTCCTGGTTTTGTATTTCCTCGTGTTTGAAAACTTCAAAATGCATAAAAGTCTTCCAGAATATCTGCAGTTTTCTTAGTCCAAGATTGCATTCTTTTCTTTACTTTTGACTTTATCTCCCTCGAGCTCCGCGCACCCATTGATTCTTGTGCAGCCCCCCTCGTGCTCTGTGCTTGTCCCAGACACGAATGACCATTGTCACATGTCTTGTATCTGGAACCGGTACTCGGCACTGGACGGATATGGATGATCGAACCCGGCTTTTATCTGCTGTGACAGATGTTCTGTATTTTGACGTAACTGTGGAGATTTTGTCTTGATTTACAATATTTGGACTGGAAACCTGTAATCTGTAAACATGTAACAAACAAGGATTAAAAGCACCTACCTATAAACACACGAGCGTAAGAATGGGCGGTATAAAATGCACTATTCTGATATGAACATGCACCTTATATTTGGCATCATCAAGTGCCTCAAGTGGCATGGCTTCGTTAAATTCAGGAAGTGCTTCCCAAATCGCCCCCACGACGATCTTCAATAGAGAGGAACGACGGGGGAGTAATCGACCATTTTATTCATCGAAGCGATGCATAATCTCAGCGCATTAGGCATTCGTAAACTCCTGGTTTTGACAGCGGTCTTGGACGCGAATGTTTTCATAGGAGATAGTTTCGTCAAGATTATACAAATAAACGGCCAAAGTATCTGAAAAGAAAAATCAGGAAGAGTTTAGAGATCGAGATGATCAAGAAAATGCTTATTATGAGAATCTAAAAAGATTCTCATTAAACGGACGCAGGAGTTTAAACAACTCTTGATATCCTCATAGAGAAGGCAAGTTCTGTTAAAATACCGAACAAATTTGAATTTGTACAAGTAAGGAAAAACCCTATGAAAAAGTTCTCAAGACCACCAGGGAATGAAATTCCTGAAGGGCCCTTTTGATCTTTTAGAGCTAAGCTCTTCGGTGAGGAATTAAATTCCTTTTATGCGATGGAATTATATTCCAGAAACCCCCATGATGAGGAAATAAAAAATGAAAATGCCATGAATCCTTAAAGGTCAAAGGACGAATGCCCAAGGCATTGGGGGTTACTACTCAAAGATCACGTCTTTGGATCTCTGAGAGATGGGTTTCAGAAGAGAGCAAAGCTCTCATGGTGGATTTAAAATCCAGAAGTTTTCTTTAAGAAAAGGGTTTCTATGATGTTCAAGATCTTTACCTAAAAAGGGTTTCTTTTTCTGACAGAGTTTAACTCTGGAATTGCAATGGACAAAGAACTAAGCTCTGAAGAGGAGAATTAAATTCTCGAAGAAGACAAGGAAGGAAGAAGATGAAAGAACAGTGGCTTCCCAAAGGCCAAACCCTTGCATTTATAAGATGTGACAAGGGCGGTTCACCTTCCCGTTCCCCTAGGCAATCCAACGGCAGTAAAGGTGACAGCGTTGCACTCACGTGCAAGCCATGTAAGAACAACGTTGTGGGGGCATTTGTTCCCTTATAAAAATAAATAAATAAATAAATAAAAAGCGATGGAAAAATTCCCCAAATGGAGTATCACGTGCCCGCACGTGATGCGCCTTGGAGTAAAAATTATAGGCATTACGCTTAACAAATAAGGCTGAAATTGAGCCTCACGTGCAGGCACGTGGGCATCTATATACAAAGTATATAGGCGCCTTCCTAAAACAAATAACAGGCCAGAAAAACTCATATGCCGACACGTGATGCTTTTCTCTGGGACTGCTGCATATAAGCAAACCGGCCTAATGCTATGGGTCACGTGTTACACGTGAGGGTTCCTAATAGCTTCTGAGCCGATAGAATTAAATTCTAAATAAGAGAGATCGAAACCCTATTTGGAAAATATTTTCTTGAATCTTTCTAAACAAGAAAGATTATTCTCTGTAAAGCAGAGCACCGTTGGATTGAAGATCCAATGGTGATTAAAAATTACCAAGCTACAAAATAAGCTCTGTATGGGAAAATATTTCCCCAATCTTTCTAAACAAGAAAGATTATGCTCTGTAAAACAGAGCACCGTTGGATTAAAGATCCAATGGTGATTAAAAATCACCAAGCTACAGAATAAGCTTTGTATGGGAAAATATTTTCCTAATCTTGTTAAAAACAAGAAAAATGTCTTCTGTAAAACAGAAGTCCCTGGATCAAAAATCCAACGGCGGATAAAATCCCCGAATCAATTCAAAAATCACTCAATGAGAGATTTCCTTAACTAAATCAACAAACTCGCCTCTACTATATAAAGGACTCGAGACTGAAAAGAGAAACAAGAAGAGACCCCCCATAAGATTTGAGAAAACAAAAAAAGAAGAGGAGTTCTCTTTGAAGAAAAAGAAACCCTAGGTAAAAAAAAGACCCAGAGAGCATATTTATCTACTCTTACAAGAGTTTAACTCTTCCAAAAAAAGAACTTAGTTATTTCTCTGGTTGAGGTCTGCAGAAGCAGATCTCCCCACAAGTTGAGAATTTAATTCTCATCGGAGAGATTCTGTTATTTAGTCCCAAAAGTTAGAGGAAAAAACTAGGTTTGAATAATTTAATTCTTCCAAAAACATAGGAATTTAATTCCTATGATAAAACTAGGGTTTAACCTTGCATAAGAATTTAATTCTTATAAAATAAAGGAATTGAAATTCTCAAGACTTAGATCAAGAGCTCCATGCATATTAGCATTTAACGCTATAACGACAGATCACGTGTTCCCACGTGAGCACCTTTGAGGAACAAAAAGGAACAACTGAGATCGAGTCACGTGATCCCACGTGACCTCTAATAGTACTTAGCACTTATAAAAGAATAGTAAGATAAATCCAAAGGAGGCAGTGCCCAACTTGGGGGTGTCTCACGTGTCCACACGTGATGGTTACAAGATTTAAGTGTTTAACACTTATATGTATAGAATAAGGGAATAAGCCCAAAGAAACGGTGCCCAATATTCAGGTGCCACACGTGAGCGCTCCAAATTTCAGTCTTTAATACTGCTTAAGAGCCTCACATGGGAGCACATGAGCGCCAAACAATTAACAGTTTTTAACACTGTGAGGGGCCAACCCTAGCCCAAATTAGCTTAGTCTCCTGAGGCCAAAAACCTTTTGACCATCAATCAACCGAACCCTCCTATACTCAGGTCTCCCCAAATCGATCTTAGTTCCAAAGATGACTAATGATCTTTTGACACACGGCATCTAAAATGATGTTCGTTCCACCATGGTCTCTCCCTTCAATCTGGAGTTCGGTTCAAGGGTACATCTCTCAATACCTCTGATATATGTCGTTGTAATTCTTCAACGTCTTCAGTGAGATGGAGGGTCCCGACAACCAACAGCTTTTTTGGTACACTCTCGAACCCATGAGAATACCCCATGGACCGTAATGTCCTTAAACTAGTTATGGACCGTAACGTCCTTAAACTAAAACGATAGAGCCCAAATACTCTTTCGTTGGATCAAAAATGATCCTGAACCCCTGTTAAGTAGTTCTTAGTCCAACATCGGATTAACGTATCCTTAACAAATATTTAAGTCGATCTTAATCTCAAACAAGTTTAACGGTCCTTAAATCAAACCAAACCCAAATCTAAGAAAATACGGATTTGGACTAATACACGCCCTACGGGCGACAACATAAATTAGTCTCTGTATACAATCCACAGGCAACCAAAAATAAAAACACATATGACATGAAGTGACCTTCTGGAGCAAGAGAAAGTGGTTATCACTACGCGGTAACGTAATTAACTGCAGGGGCTTGCGCCTGCAAAGAATAGCGTCCCCACAATCAAAAACCCCTCACAACGAGAGGGAATCTAACGAAGTCTGCTATAACGGCAGCATCTATCCAAACCTTTGATACACGGTGCCATAAATCAGCTTAGCATCTTCGGAGAGGTGGATGGATAAAACCAAATAGCATCTACCCCCAAATGCAGGCAAGACGTTTTTCTTTCCCGGCTTCCGGCGGTAAACATACCCAAAAGTGCAAAGCACTGGGGCATACAGCGCTCACGTATGAAACACGTGAGGTGTTGGATTAGTTCTAAACACTAGAGTCCCATGGCGCTCACGTGTGAAACACGTGAGGCGCTCAGATATGAGCATTGCCCTAATCAGTGCGAAGCACTTTAGATATTTTGACCAATCTTAAAGTGCTGAGCACTTTGCATGGTACTTACGTGGGAAGCACGTGAGTGCTGAGCATTGGGTTTCATTTGTTCCTTTTCTCTCTTTTAACAGAAGTGTTATGCACTTGGGTTTCTATAAGCATTTCATGTGTATTTCACGTGACAACTTTCTTTTAGGATGGCTGCCTAATTGACAAAGAAGTTTTTCTTTGCTCTTTAGGCGCCCATGTGAGAAACACGTGAGGCAGGTTTGGCTGTTCTTTTTGTTTGTTTTTTTAAAGCGCTTCTCGTGGGAAACACGTGAGGCTTTCAAATAGTGCTAAGCACTAGTCGAGTCACCAAGTTGTTCTTGTGTTTTCTTAGAGATATTGATCTCTATTATTGACATTTTTAGTCATTGATGATCATCAAGATTTCAGTTTTGAAGATCTTGGACCATCATCATTTGAAGAACTAAGTTTTTTATATAGGGTTAAACCCTAATTTTTGGAGGAATTAAATTCCCATATGTTCCTATTATTTCTTTTTCTTTTATAACCTAGTTCTTTTCCCCTAAGTTTTGAATCTGCAGAACAAAATCTCCCCGATGAGAATTAAATTCTCAAATTGTGGGGAGATTTGCTTCTGCAAATTTCAACCAGAGGAAGAATTAAGTTCTTATATGAAGGGTTAAACCCTTAGAGAGGCAAATGAGAGATAATACGATTTCTATGTTTTTTTACCTAGGGTTTCAACGGGCAAGTTTTCTCTATTGAGAATTAAGTTCTCTTTCTTTCTCAAGAGCTCACTGTATATATTTTTTTTGCAGAAACTTGTGGAGAGTTTTGTGTATCCTTAGATTTAATCTCCTTGCTCCTATTTATAGGAGAACGGAAAAAAATCAGTTTGTTAAGAAAATCTCCCATTGAAAGATCATGAAAATTAATTGGTGAATTTTATTCACCATTGAATTTTCAATCCAAAGGCTCTCTGTTTAGCAGAGAAGATTTCTTGTTTATTTAACAAGATTAAGAAATATTTTTCTATGAATGTATTGTTAATTTAACAAGAGTAGGAAAATATTTTCCTAAGATAGGATTTTATTCTATCAGATGATCGGGGCGTGATTTTATAATCACCGTTGGATCTTTGATCCAAGGGTCCTCTGTTAATCAGAGAAGAGCTTTCTAGTTTGAGAAAGATCAAGGAAATATTTCCCACATAGAATTTAATTCTATCAGGTGGTTTGATTGGTGATATTTTATCACAATTGGATTTTAAATCCAAAATTCTCTGTTAGAGAAGAATCTTTCCGTATCAGAAAGATCAGGGAAAATATTTCCCAAATAGAATTTAATTCTATTTTGTAAAAAGTGCAGCAGAAGAACTCACGTGTTTAACACGTGACTCATAGCATGGGTTTCAGCATGCATTATTTTCAGTGCTCATATGCTTTGCATATGAACGCTCATGTGTTTAACACGTGAGGCTTGTTTGGCCTGCCAATTATTTGATTGCAGCGCCTATATGCTTTGCATATATGTGCTCACGTGTTTAACATATGTGGCTCTTTAGCCAATTTGTTTTTAACTGCAGCGCCTATATGATTTAGCATATAGGTGCTCACGTGGTTTGCACATGAGTGCAACGTTGTCCACCCTTACAACCATTGGATTGCCTAGGGGAACGAGGAGATGAGCCACTCCCCATTACGTCTTATAAATGGGGGGTTTGGCTCTTTAGATAATCACTGTTTCTTCATCTTCTTCCTTAATCTTTTCTTGAGAATTTAATTCTCCTCTCAGAGCTTAGCTCCCTGTCCATAGATCTTTCAAAGTTAAACTCTGCAAAAACTCTCTTTTTTGGGTAAGGATCTTGAACGACGTTTACCCCTTAAGCCCCCCTTTTTTCTTTAGATTTCAAATCCACCAACAAAGCTTTGCTCTTGTCTTGAACTGATCTCTTAGAGATCTAAAAAAAACACCCCCTTTTTAAGAAGACTCTGGGGTCTTGAAAACTGTTAGTTCTCCTCTCATGATTTACCTTATCACTGATCTTTGAGGATCCTTGGAATTCAATTCCATTTCTTCATTTCCTCACTACGGGGGTTTCTGGGATTTAATCCCATTAATAAAGGAGTTTAATTTCATATTTCAGAGCTTAGCTCTGAAAGACTCGGAGACTTTTGGGAATTTTATTCCCTGGTGTTCTTGAGCATTTTTTCTTTTTAGGGTTTTAATACCCTTGGCACGGATTTGAATCTGTTATGCATTTTAACAGAACTTGTTTTTCGAGGATGATAAGAGTTGTTTAAACTTCACTGTTTATTTAATGAGAATCCTTTTAGATTCTCACAATGATTATCTTGCCCCATCATTGGTGAGGCACCATTTGGATTTTGTGGGGCCTACTGGCTTTGTAGTTGGTGGTCCCATGAAACAAACTCATATATATATTTTTTATTAATGGGTCCCTTCCCTTTTTTTAGGTACGATGGCATCACTTTCCTACTTCTCTTACACATGCTCGGATGTCGCTTTTCTATAGTCGCCATCATACGAGAAAGTTATGGCGATAATTAGGGTACATGATAAGGATACTAAGAGTCTTCTCCTATGGGGAGTTTGGTATGGCCACATTATCAGGGGTCGACGTAGTTTCAATTTCGAGGTATTGACA
Organism: Agapanthus africanus; assembly: GCA_030015575.1. Taxonomy (NCBI): domain Eukaryota; kingdom Viridiplantae; phylum Streptophyta; class Magnoliopsida; order Asparagales; family Amaryllidaceae; genus Agapanthus; species Agapanthus africanus. The sequence continues at coordinate 374,336,948 of JASDDO010000004.1, read as the reverse complement.
GAACCCATCCATTCAATATCATTCATGGAGCGTCCGCGTGATGCTTATCCAGTAGAGGCGGCTAATTGGACCCCGAGGGCCGTCTTGAACCATCAACGACAGGGATACCCAATCAACACTTGATGGCTATCGATATTTTGGGACGCCGGATCTGCCTAGGTGAAGCTTGACGTTGGGGGCAGCTCTACAAGATAGGCGTCGTTCCGCGGCATCCAGTAGGCTACCTTCCTTGGGCTCGTTACATTCTCTCCTCTCAACGTTCACGGCTGCAAAAAGGTAGGCTATATCAAGCGGTGTATGCGTCACTGGTCTACTATCATGCTCCCCACGTCTGGTGGGTCAAGGCCTTTTTGAATCAATGGAATCTTCCAACGCACACATTCCTACTAGGAGATCATGAAGTTTCTATTTCGCTAGAGGAATTCCGGGAAATTTCGAGACTGCCGATCAGGGTAGAACACTATGAAGAATTATTACCCCCCAACGAGTATATATTTGCTATGGTGCTAGTAGTGCTTGAAGGCTTGACGACCAAGAATGATGTTCTGCACAAGAACCCAAGTCTGCTCAAAGACTTGGGTACTTTTGAGAAACTATTCGTGGCATCGGAAGGGAAAGGTGTCACTTTTGCTTCTTTCATTGCTTGCTTTCTCCGTGAAGATGTCTTATCCAAGAAAGATCCGAAATTCGCAAAGGTCGAGGATCCCTTCAGATTCGACTTGAAGAAATTGTCGACCAAAGAAGAAGACTTGCCACAGTTTTACATTCCGAACTCATCGGTCGTGACCTGTAATAGACGAAGAAACTTTCTTTGTCGGCTTCATCAGTCTCTGGCTTAGCTGGTTTGCCATGCCGATGCATCGCCGTTTTATGAGAGCCTCCGTCTTCTATCCTGCCCATCGCATAGCCGAAAGAGCATGATTGGTTGTTGGCATTGCAGGACTATCACACCTATATCATGGTTTAAGTACTGCTGCCAACACTTCAAACCCAGGAGCGGATACCGTGACTTTCTCCCTCCACTACTTCACATCATGGATTGAGATGCATTTGTTAGGCGCATTTTCTCCACACCGGCGCTCTGCTTTCTATGAAGCATATACCTTTCCAAGGGATCATGAGGCTGGTCGATGCTTCTGCTCCTGATCCGACTCAGTTAGGGGATCTACGAGTATTGCTTAATCCATATTCGAATGAAGGCGGGATTGTTTTCAGTGACCGGGTCCTTTCTGCTCCAGTGGGGCCATTCAATAGTTGTTCGATTTGAAAAAGAGTGGAGCTCCGGCTTTAAAGCCCAAAGAGATCATGCATTTATATTCAATCCGGCCGGGGTACTTAGTGTTCCGCCTAAATGATACTGCTCTCGTCATGCGGTACAATCCACATCGTTTCTCCCAGCAGTTAGGTTACAACCAGGGCGTCCCCCTCGAAGCCTTTCTAGTTGAGCCCACTCTCTCACTGGAGGTCACTCGCGATGTTATCCACCACTTCATGCGGTTGGGTACTGGTTCCATCTTCATTATTCCCGGGCCTGACTATCTTCCGAGGCCCGTGGGACCCTTCAAGGGCTGATATCGCCACTGGGTTGGTCCCATCATTGCAGAGGAGAGAAGGGTGCTCTTTCAATGTAAAGCCCCTACTTCCGCTCAAGCTATTATTGCGGCCACGGTCGGTTGTTTGCCCTCCTCTGAGGGACATTGACTCGGTGCTTATTCCTAAGGATGCTCGGGTGGAATCAGTCATCCGCATTGCTGGTATGCCGATTCGCCCTAGGGCTGGGGCAGAGATTCCTGAGAAGGCACCGGCAGCGACATCACCATAAACAGACATCGAAGGTGAGGTTGGGCAGCGCCGTGCAAAATTGTCGAAGGGGAGGAAACGCCCTCTTCTGGTGCTGGCTTGGGCCCTAAAAGGAGGAAGAAATCGATCACCAGTTTAGTCGATGCGTTGCTTGAGTCCGAGCCTCTTCACGATGAGCCTATATCTGTGTATGAACCAGACGATGGTCTCCTCTTTCCTGGCACATCTACCGAGGAAGCCGCTCACTTGGCCGAAGCCTTGAAGTGATCGCAGGATGAAAATGAAAATGTGTGCCACAGGAAGGGAGCCTTTCCCCCTGTTGTATTCTATGACGTTGATCCATTATTACCTAAATTACTAATGGGTCCTCCGACGATGGAAGAAGAACGGCCTCTCAAATAGCCCATCTCGGCCATTTCTGAAGACGAGGCTGCTCTGAAGACGGGCAGGCATTTGCTTTCGATCAAAGCCCGACGAGCGCAATTGATCAGAAAAGAGCAGCGGCTCAAAAAGGCCATACTTCAGGCTCCATGGCGTATTGGTATGCATATATATTTTTTTACATCTCTTTCGGTAAATAATTTGTATTACTTTCACACCATATTATCTTTACCAAAAATTTTGAAGGACCTTTTGCAGCGGGCGTAGTCTTAAGCCCAGATCGCGTCATGGAGCCTCCAATGACGACTTCTATTCCTTCGATGGAGATTGCTGAACCGGTCGTAGATTCTATGGATATCTTCAGTGACGCACCGGGGGGTGTAGAGGAGATTACCGAAACTGCCATCCCCGCCTTGGAGTTTCCGGTACTGGCTTCTATTCTTCCAGTGGAGACTGCTACAACGGCCACGGCTTCTGTGAACATCTCCAATGACACACCGGATGGTGTAGAGGAGATCACTGAAGCTGCCATCCCTCCGATTCAAAGTGGACGAAGTATCAAAGGTAATTTTATCGACATCTACTTTTTTGTTTAGCGACCCTTCCATATATCTGAACTTTTCTTTCTCTCGGAATTGTGGGAGTTGGCGTCTTCCATTGTAGATCTTTCTCCAGAGAAAACCTTCCAGTGTTTACTTGACATAGTGGCCCCGCAAGCGATACCTCCACAGAGCATAGTCCTTTCCTCTGGCCAAGGTCGGTAATTCTTCGCCTTTCCGTTTTACATCTTCATAATGATGCTGATGTGCCCCCTTTATTTTAAACCACGGTCTTAGAGGCTGACGACAAAGTTGAAGTTCTCGATGGGTCTGGGGATCTCTCAAATCTGCCTTCTATGGCCGTGGGAAAGTGATGCTTTAGCATTGGCATTCTTTTACTTATTCTACATTTGGAAAGGCGACTAACCACACATATATTTTCACAGTTTTGCCTACCCTGACTCCATTAGAGTCTCGGATTTTCATGCCGTCGGGCCCTTATGCTCGACGCGTGTCTGAGAGGATGGCAAAACAGAGCATTCATCTTCGCGCTGGCACTTCGGTCACGGCCGAAGAATTCGCTGTCGAAGTCAACACTTCTTTTTCTGTTCTTGCCACCTACCATGACGAGGCGATGGTGCATACTTGGGTCGAGTATTGCCGTCAAGTGGAGGCCTCTCTACATGCGGTTGAATGCGTATGCCTTCCCTCTGATATCCTGTTTGTAAAGGCCAACTTGCGTGGATGGAACGATCGGTGTGCGGCCAATCTTCAGTTATGTGAGAAAAGGCTTAACTGAAAGTTTTCGGCAAGGGAATTGGCTTCAAAGGCTTTAAGGTAACTTCAAGCCCAGCTCACCACCAAGACCACTAAGGCTTATGAAATTTGGCGGGTTCTTCAGGAAGCCATTACGGAGGTGGTGGCTCTCGATAAAACCGTCATTTTCACATGTGAGATGGTCGAGGCCCACAAGACTGCCGAGAAAGAGCTTGAGAGTCGATTTTCTTTATACCAAAATCAACAAGCACAGGCAGGGACTCTGCTAGCGGCGTTGATAGAGCTTGAAGCGGAGGTCCGGGGAATAAATGATGATCTTGCTGGTTTATTAAACCGTCCGCCAGCTTAGAAGTTTTTGTCGATGTATATTTTATTTCCTTTTTTTCTTATCTTGTATTCATTTTGATTTATGAATAAAAGATATATTTCATTTCATACTAGTTCCTCTCCATCTTTTGTTGTCTTGACTTGGCGTAAGTAGTTTATGTACTCATTTCGAAGTTTGTAGTTTATTCACTCGTTTTGGAGTTCTAGTTTATGTACTCATCTCAGAGTTTGTAGTTTATTCACTCATTTCGGAGTTTCTAGTTTATGTACTCATCTCGGAGTTTGTAGTTTATTCACTCGTTTCGGAGTTTCTAGTTTATGTACTCATTTCAGAGTTTATTTAGTTTACCTCCCTTAGGTTTATAGGCAAACTTGTCCTAACGTTATATATAGATAACCTCCATTCTTTACGATAGAGTTCCGTTAGGTTTTATGGTACTAGGGTTTTGGTCCTTGGTACCGTCGTGTTGGCTGATGTATTCATCGATATGCGGTCTTTAAGCCGTTGTTCGAGTAGCCCCACGACTTCCGTGTCTCTAATCCCTTCGGCGGTTGGACAAGACGCCTTCAAGTAATCTCCTTAGACTATATTACCGTCGGAAGAGCAAACGTTAGGAATTTGCTATGACACTTTTTACTTGAGGTTAAGCTCGGTTTGGAACCCCGATGAGTCATAACCACTCCGCGCTAGAGTGGAATGATCTCCGATAGTCTTATAGGCTTTATATGAGTTGACGTCAAGACCCGAAACTAGGAATATGCCATCACTTCATTTTTGTTTTGATGATGTCATGTTGTTTCTTTGCTGAAGTAGGGTAGACGTCTGTAGGACCTCTTTGCTGTATGCATTGCAGTTGAAGTCCGGAGCTAGGAATATGGCATTGGTCTAATTTTATTTGATAGTTGCATCCGCATCCTGCTACAATGAGGATGGAAATGCCGAGGTAGTCTCTAGGTTGTATATACACCGTCGAGACTTAGAGCTAAAATTTTCCCGTAGCTTCGTTTTGACTTGACCCTTGGGTCTTTGTTAACGTTGCGTCTGCATCGAGAAGGAACGTCGGGCTGGAGCTAGGATTTTGTCGTCACACCATTTTTGATTTGACTCTTGGGTCTTTGTTGGCGTTGCGTCTGCGCCGAGAAGGAACGTTGATGTGATCTTTAGGCTGTAAATGTTGCCGTCGAGGTCTGGCTCTCCCTTTGACGGAGCCTGGTAGGAAAATATGGTTCGCTTTTTCATTTGCGCCCATGGATTGTATACAGGGGTCAGTATAGACTCACCTGCTGGGCGGAAGAAATTTTATTTTATTTTATTTTATTTTTTATTGCCATGATTATCTATCTTTTCAGCACTTCATATCGCAAGAGTCGTGATTGCCCAATTGTTTCGGCTATTTTTCGCGGTGCCCAATCATTTCGGCTGTTTTTATATTTTTACTCCCTGCTTTTAATTATGAGTTGCCCAAACAATTTGGCTGTTTTTATATGCATATTTTTTGCTCACTGATTTTTATTGCGAGTTTCCCCATCATTTCGGTTATTTCATATGCATTTTTTGCTACTCGCTGCTGTTTTTATAACGAGTTTGGAATCTGATACCAACCTTGGCATCATCATCGCTACGACTGTAATATTGCCATAAGCGAATCATTATTTGTCATGAATGGACTAGAAGTTTGATACCTTTTTAGGTATCAGCATTGCTGCAACGGGATATTGCTAAGAGCGAATCATCACTTGCCTTGAGAGGACTTGAAGTTTGATACTTTTTTAGGCATCAGCATCGCTACAACTGGGATATTTTCATGAGAGAATCAACATTTGGCTTTGTTGATTTGAATAAAGGTGGCTTAGCAAACAGGGTTAGGATCCTATTGATTAAGGCCTTTTGACATTATGAATCATAAGGGTCTCATAAAGGTGTTTCTCCCTATGAATCGTGAGGATCTCGGAAGTGTATTTTCTCCTTGGGAATCGTGGGGATTACTAAGTGTACTTTCTCTTATAAGTCGTAAGGATCTTACAAGAGATTTTCTCCTTATAAGTCGAGAGGACTTACAAGTGTCGTTCACCATATAAGGACATTTCTCACCATTGGTAGAACTTAGTGGGGAAATGTTTATTCGTGTTCGTGTATTGTATACAAGTGTCAATATTAGACCGCCTGTAGGGAAACTTGGAGGATACGATGGTTTAAGAACAGGTTTAGATCCCTGTAGCTTAAGGTTTTTGAATCCTACGAGCCATGAGGGTCTCATAGGGGGGATTCTCCTTACGAGTCGTAAGGATCTCGCAAGTGTAATTTCTCCATAAGAATCGTCAGGATTCCTAAGTGTGTTGTTCCTTTGTGATTCTTAAGGATCCCACGCAGGTATCTTCTCTTCACAAGGTCGAGAGGACCTTGCAAGTGCCCATGAATTTTTATTTTACGAGTTCGCGCCCTTTCGGGTTTTCACAAACTCGCCGACAGTCCTGCTGTTTTTACTCACGGTGCCCTTTCGGTTTTTCATCTGTGCCTATTTTGCTTGTGGACATACCTTTTTTATAATGACCCATCTGTTTGCCAGTAGGACTTGGGGGTGACTTCACCGCTGGAGTAGCTGTGTAGCTAGTGGGACTTGAGTTGCAGTCTTCGCCATTGGGGCTTCGATTGCAATATAGATCCCAATGGAGCATATCACCGTTTTGGAGGCAATGGATAGTTTAGGGACATCTCAGTCCGTTATCGCCATGGTTGAGGCAGATAATTTCGAGTTTAAGGACTTCTCGGTCCAATGTCGCCATATTTGAGACGGGGTTTTAGTTTAAGGACATCTCGGTCCGTTATCGCTATGTTTGAGGCAAATTTTTTGTTTAAGGACATCTCGGTTCTTTATCGGTATTTTTGAGGCGACGGAGCTTCTTTGCATACTACTCTCAGAGTTCTGACTCGAAAAAATAGTGAGCGGACACGAGCGTCGTCATCTATCATAGACCTAAATCGTGACTCGTCAAATGTAGTATTTTTTGAAGAATCAGCCATTTATTGGCCGGAAGGGTCTTTCGCCTTGCATATCCATAAGCAGGTAGGCTCCACTTTGGTAGACTTTGTCTATGATGTACGAGCCTTCATAGTTCGGCTCGAATTTCCCCCGTTTTGTACGATTGGGGATCATTGGTCTTTTGACGACTAGTACGAGTTCGCCTTGGCGGAATGTTCTCAACCTGGTCAGTCTTTCATATGACCGTGTCTTCCTTTCCTTATAAGCCTCTAGGTTTTGTTGTGCTATAAAGCTGGTTTCATCGAGGGCATCGAGCTCCTCGAGCAGAAGATGAGCATTTTCTTCATCTCTCAGCTTATATCGAATCGCTACTCATAGAGAAGGGAGTTCTATTTCCAGGGGAAGCATTGCTTCCGTGCCGAATATCAACATGTATAGTGTTGTATTCGTAGCTATTTTGAACGTTGTGCGGTATGCCCATAGAGCTTTATGCAGCCTTTCGTGCCAGTCTCTTTTGTTCCTGGACACCGTTTTCTTTATAATCTTCGTCAAGGTTTTGTTGAATGCTTCAGCTAGACCGTTGGCCCGAGGATTATAGACCGAAGAGAATCTCCAATCTATTTTATACTGCTATGTGAAGCAGCTAATTTTATGACTTCTATAAGCTGTCCCATTATCCGAGATAATTCGTCACGGAGTGCCGAACAGATAGATGACATCTGTCCTGAAAAAATGGAGGATATTCTCCGTCTTCACTTCCCTTAGTAGTATTGCTTCTGCCGACTTGGAGAAGTAGTTGCTCGTTGCAAGTATGAACCGGTGTCTTTTGGATGATGCTGTTTAATGAGGCCGATTATATCGGTTCCCCACATTTCGATCGACCAGCTAGCTAAAGTTGGGTGTAGAGGGTTTGGATGCTGGTAGATGAAGTCCCCGTGAATTTGGCATGAGTGACAATGCTTTGCATATTCAAGGCAGTCCTGAATCATTGTGGGCCAATAATAACCCATTCTTTTGATCTTCAGCTTTATTTT